>CAJDSM010072231.1:0-13081 GCA_903981925.1 Ostrea lurida
TACACTGAAGGAGGGAATCCAACACTATGCTACCTATTGTAAAAATTGCACGAACCAAAAAATAACACCAAAACACACTGAGCTGTCTTAATTTGCAGGGGGGTTGGGAGCAGCAGTAAATACACTGACCTGCATTTTTTGCTGATAAGATATACGACTGAATTAAAACTTACGAAATCGAATTCATTGCATACATTACGACAAGCTATATTCAATACCATTCTCAAGTGCAATTTCTCATTGATATTGGGAGCTTCAAGTCACTACTCTTTTCATAAATTTACTGTTATAGGAACAATAAAACTCTCGGTATCCCTCGATCTTCCGGACCGACTTGAACCAAGTTCGAGAGTGGACACTAAAAGTAGGTCAATCCGTCGCGGAGTATAATGTCTTTGTTGTGTTGTATATTCGAATGTTATTGGTTTCAGCTATTTATAAATTGATGTCACGTTCGGGTTGCACAATGTTATACGTGGATCATGGCCTGTCTCCACAAAGAAATATTAATCGTTTTGTGCTGTGGTTTAATATGATGTTGGTGGGTGACGCTGTAATCTAATTCGTCAGGAGTTAGATATTGATAGTATGATTTTTGTCAATTTTATCAAATCACACTTATAATTGACTCAGGTGAGGGTAAGCGAGTTCATGTAAAATAGTTTATTGTATAACTAAGACATATAGATACATTAGGAGGAAGGAAAGACAGAAGCAAGTTCGTGCCGTTTCCATTCGGGCAGACATGGTTTGAGGTTAATAATTGTTGACAAGTGGGGAAGCTAGTTCCAAAAGCATTGCCATTACCGAACACATCATACACCTGCGATACAGCTGTTTTAGGGTTGACCCACATCGTCTCTAGAGATAATCATACAATGGATGATGATCAGAAGTCCCACCATTAAGTGTTGGCGGTTGGACTGGTGTGACCTTTTCTACATAAAGCTTGGTTTGGATGTTCTTCTGATTTCCTCCCAATCTAGTAATTTCAATATTATTATGGTTGTGGGTGACTATTGGCATCGGTGATATCCGTTGCCCTCCATCACTACTGCTCTGCGTGAAGGGATCCCAATAGCAGCCGTATGGTAACAGATGATGACTATGCGCGAATGTGATCAGTATCTTTCAATTTGAATGTATAGTAAGTCTCGCTACGTGTGAGCTATATACGTAGCGTGTGTAGAAGTGTTAGGTTTCTTGTGGCCTTCTTCGATCCAATTGGAAGTCGTTACTAAAACTGCAATTTTTTCGGGCATTCGCGCAAGAGTACAAGAAAAATAGTGTATGTAGTGCTCGAATTCTCTGGTCTTGCAATCAGAGAAGGAGAACTTATGCAATTTATTTAACATTAAGAAGCCACGATGTGATATAATGTAATACCAGCTGATTTATAACAATGAATTTATCTGCAACAAGCCAATATATACTAGGTTGCCCTGTTTGTGTTGAACTCTTGTAGTATATTAATAGGACGATGCAATGAGAGGATGAATGCTTTATATTTTTCTGGGTGATGCAGGTTATCACGGAATTTTAATCGGTAACCTCATAATGCGCGAAGGATTGATGAAAAGTTTTCGTCTAAAAATCCGGTGATAACCATATACCCGCAAAGAAATATAAGTGTTTTTCTTATCATTTAATTTTAAAATTAATACAATCAAAACGTGCGTGCATCTATTATAGACCAACTGTGTTGTTCAGTCCGGGTATGTGTATTCGGCAAATCACTCCCGTCAATTTTCTCAGTTAGAAAAATGCGGTGGATTTTTGTTGGACAAAATCCGTACAACCAATGAAATGGGCGCTATTAGGTGATTAGAGTGCGAATATAAAATACTAACATGATATATTATACTAACTCGCATCATTAAGGACTAGAGATTATTTAATTTATTTTTAGCTCTTCAGATGACCGTAGATGCTCATTAGTGAGCTTTTTGAATCAAAATTTGTTCTGTTGTCTGTCTCGTCGGAGGCGTAGCTTGTCTAGTAACTTTTCAGCTTTATATCATCTTTCAATAATCCAGATACTCGGCTGGGATATCAATTCCAATAATCAACCAAACCATGTTAAATTCGGATGAGATCAGTTGTTCGATCGCATCTGGGTGAAGGGGCTTCATTTTGTTCACTCGAGACGGATAGGCACGCTTGTTTCAGATGAGGAGGGGATAATATATATCCTGATCATGTTGCGCAAAACATTAGGGGTGGTGTTCAAAGGAATAAATAGGATCAAATTGAAGACTTCAGAACAATGGGGCCATCTCAAGTAAGCTGTAAATGTATTCGTATAGATAACCGGAAGTTCACTGTATGGAGCTAGGTTATTGTGTAAGCTTTGCTATCAAGCATCAAATGACCCGGGCAAGTAAATGGGCCGTGTCCGTTAGCCTAAGCTCTCATATGGAAGAGATATATACTCTGTTTTGACCATATGATTATAGAGGAATAACTCTATAATATAATTCTATCTCTTACTCGTGCCATAAGTAACTACTTAGGGGTCGGATGGGCCATGAATAATATGATATTATATCAATGGAATTTCCTAAATACTTGGGTAATAAGTAGGAGAGTCTGAGGTATAGATGTTATACAGGATAACGTATATAACCCCTGAGGGAAGTACGGTTCAAGTGGAGCAAAGCAATAAGGTAGAGAATGGATATATGTTTATCATATGATTAATATAATACAAAAATGATCAAAGCGTAAATATCATTTAATATCTATCATTTATTATTTCCTTTCTTAAGAACTATTGAGGCTCAAGGATAAAGTGAAATTATATTAGAAGCTTTGATATATAGAATTGGAGTATTATACAAGTTTTGTTATCATATCAATTATTAGACTGATACCCGGGGTATATAATGGGGCTTCCAATAGGGATTGCTAGAAATGTTTTACATAGTGAAATGTATAATACGGTAGAAACTACATTATAAAATATCTTCGCGTCATCACACGATAAGAGCTCTTTGGGGCCTGAGCGAGTGAGAAGCACCATGAACATACTAGTAATCTTGGAAATATCGTTGCCAGTGATACGTCATTTGGAGAATTCTAACGTTTGTTCAAATATCATGATTACCTGAATTGGGGGCTGTCCATCTCATGGGCGCACCAACATAGGGAATAGCAAAGTTGTTCTTACGATAAAATTACTCTATATACATCAGCACGGGAGATCTCTTTGAAAAATAGTATCTTCGCTGTCTCCAAGGCGAACAAATGTGTAGGCCAGGAGAAAAGTGAAATATGTAGAATGGATGATAAACGCTATCCTAGCACCTAATAAAGATACGCATTCAAAGTTTGTTCTAAATATCGCATATGAACTTAACATCAGTCGTGGTAACGATGTGAGAGCTTCTACTCGATGACCGGGTGAAAGTTTTACATGCTCAGATTGAATATGCTGCATTTAGGACAAATTCTTTAAAAATTTCTTTCCTAAGACCACATGCGCGGCAAACAGGCAACGCTGAAATTATATCGAATCTTCCTGGGATCATATGCTGAGCAGATATCACACGCTCTGTATTCAAGTTCTAACTGACCGTTTAGCGTGGATAACTTGATGAGGCCCAATAGGGTATTCTAAATTTATCACATGCACGATATATAGAGAAATTCTTTTAAATAATTCTGTTTTTGAACCAGAAAGAGTGGATGTTTTAGCCTGAAAGCTTCCTGATATGGAGTAGACTCTTAGCTGCAAGTTATGGTCTACAGATAGATTACAATTTACCATAAACGTACAATGAAAGGATTTTATTTTGTCCAAGTTTGGTACTGAACACGATCATAATTCCAGAATCTACTGCTCTTCGCTATTAGCGAATGGCGACTGTGCTCAATGGTGCGCTGACAAGTGGTTGGCCATTGTAACTTATGTAGATGTCTTTGCTTATTTTTATAGAAATAAGGTGTTTGGACATTTGTAGTAATGTCTAAAAATATTATAAAATGTTATGATAAAAGTAATGGCGAGAACAATGTTTTTTATTAACATGTTTGTTGGGAAAGTAATAGTCCAATTGCTATCGATTTATTATAGTTGCCCATATGCCAAATTTGCTGATCTAATTTACTTTCATCTTATATTTATTTGTCAATCACCTGGGGGGTTGTCTTCCCGCTAGCGCAGACTCGTGTGAAACAAATTGCGATATCGGAAACTTTTTTGTACAATATAAAGTATGATTATTTGAATCATATGGGCGGTTCTTTGATTCATGTTTGAGCATGCTAGAATCTACGACATAGAGCATAATGAAGGTAGATAAGAAATTAGTGACAAAAAGTTCTATCTAATGTTTTGAAAAGTACATAGAATGTTGAGGAGGTGTTATACACCACTGTAAGAAAAACTCTTTTCACAATGAATGTGCTATAATGCGTTTTCATAGATACGAAAACTGTGGCTTAACGATTTTTTGGGCTTCTATAAACGGGCCTTTGACCAACCGAAGTTGGATTCCGATTTTATAAAAGTTCCAACTTTCTCCAATTTCACAACTACAGAAAACAGTTATACGCGATACTAGAAAAAGAAATATTTTATTACTAATTGAAGTGGATCACCATTCCTCTTGCGCAGAGTTGTCGGTGCTTTCCTCCTCCCTTGCATCTGTGTACTACTGTGTTTTACGAACAAAATTGTTGAAAAACTTTCAAAGAATCTAGATAAAACACTACTCGAGAGTGTTCCTCTATTTTGTTAAAATATATATAGACGGATAATATTTGTTATTTTTGCTTTATAAACTTTGTTTTGAGAACTTTGCGCAAAGATAGTTCCTCTTACAAACGTTTCTTTTTAAAAAAAAAAGTTTCTGGGGCGAGGCGGTCTGAAATCTTAAATATCGCTGCGAAATTTGGAGCATCAGGTCAGAAAAATAACAAATAGTTAGCCCCCTTGCGATCATATTTTGAGATTAATAAATAATAAAAAAAAGATTGTATGGTTTAATGCAACAGGCATGTTAGTGTTGTTATAGTGAAGCAGATAACTGTAAAAATCTTTCAAATCCGGAACCAAGCACTAAAATTGCACTGAATAATCCTTCTTGGACAACTTATTAGAGGAAACCATTTAAGTCACGTTGGCATTTTTAAAATGGCCGCTATTTTTTCAAGATGACCGCTCATTTTCTGGCAATAGGAAACATTTTGCCACAGATACTGGATTCTCTGGACCGATTTGGATGATTTTGGTGTCAATTATATTGTTTGTGCCCATGGGGAGTGATGTATAGCTTTGGAATTCGTTTTGGGCAATCTTTTGTACCACTTTTTTAGCAAACAATTGAACAAAATACACATTGAACACAACTTTTCAAGATTTTATTAGTATAGTATATGTACACTGTACAGTAACTCAACAGATAAGTTCACTGTTTCAATGATTTGGGACATCGTGTCACGATGGTGGAGGGTATGACACGTTTAGTCTACATGTCGCATCTACAGCTGCACAGTCCAGTACCAGGTCAAACCAAAAACGGTCAGCATTTGCATCGTCCCACGAACATTCTGAACTTGCATCCACACTTGGTGAGTTGCTGACAGCTCTCTGCAATAGGTGACAGCTCAGTCCAGAAGATCTGCCACAGTATCGCCTTTCTTGGTCCCAGCCCAGTCGGTGGACCTTTTGTGTTTCTGGTTGCATAAACCAATCGACTGACTCCATATACGCCGGCTGGTGGCAGCACGCCTTCCCATGCTGCAGTGAGCTGCTCGACGTAGGAGGGATGACCTCGTATGGTATCTGCTCGCGAAGCAAACATGTCCAACCTGGATCACTCAACACCATCAGCTGTACTGGATCTGTCGGACATCACTGACCATTGAACTGTCTCCAAGGTCTTATCGAGGTCATCAATATTACTGCTGGTGGGGTACATCGCAGCCACAGGCGCTTGACTGTTTCCATATCAATATAAAAAAAAAAATTATTCTTGTGTACCTTAACTTATTCAATAAGTTAGTAACTCAGGAATAAGTTTTTTTTATTAATGTTGAAAAGTCAAGCGCCTGTGATCGCAGTGCCGTGAAGGGCATGGAATAGAAGAATAATTTCATAAATTTATCAAATCTTCCACACTTTTTTTTCTCACTGCTTGCCAGATACTTCATTTGATATTTGTACATTGCTTGCCATACCAAGTTACGAATATATTAGAGTTTGGTTTCGATCGATCCATATTTCACTTGAGTTATGGGCCCTTGACTTAGAAATTTTTCATAAATTATGATTTTCCCGCACTTTTTTCTCACTGCTTGCAGATATTCATTTGATGATTTGGGTACATTGCTTTGCCATATCCAAGTTACATATCCAAGGTTCGAGTTTTGTTTCCCATCGCCTCTGACTTTCTTTATCGACTTTTGAGTCTATGTTGTCGCGTTGCTAACACTCTATCAATCTGTGGGTGGGGGTTTGACAGTTTCCCAATAAATACTAATTGTTATTGGTGGATTCGTTGATAAATAAAATTCAGGTAGTGGGACTTATGTACTCCATAAATTTGGTGACCATGTCGATTAAACTTTCTCATATGACAATATGAGCTAGTTGAATATGATATTTATGTAGATTATACTTTCAATATTCATATTATCATATCTATATTGCTAACTTACCAAGGTCCAATTTTGGTAAGCAGCATCCTAATTTATCACTGTTCACCAGACATCTATTTATATCATCAATGTATAGTTTTACTTAGTTTAATCAGACAAGCAGAATCTTCATCGTATTTGGCGTATTTAGGAGAAATTGTCAAGTATACGAAAACATACAATATAGAAACCAGCGACGGACAGGCGTGTATTGATCGACTACGAATCAAATATAAATTCCTCCAAATAAAACAAAATAATTCTCAATTGACTTTTACTTTCAAAAAGAGTCTAAACAATGATTAATATTAGGTTGCGACCGCTAAATTCCACCAACTGCCGATGAAGTAGCGACGTTTGATGTTTCATCATATACAGACATACCTTTCAAGTGAGACCGTGTGGGTCCGGGTTAGAATAGGCCAAAGCATACCCTTGCGAGGCGACTGCAAAATGGGGCGGTCCATGTCCGATGACGACGGGAACAACCGAGGCATCCGTGTCACAGCAAGGTGTGGCACGATAAAGATCCCTCCCTGCTCAATGGCCTTGATCGCGCCGAGCATAGTCTAAATTTTTGCAAGCCCTTCAACGGCAATGGTGACGTAATCATATGAGTGAAATATTCTCGAGTGGGACGTAAAAACAATAAATAATCATTGTTTTTATTTTATCATCAATCAAGTGAACGTAGATAATTCCATAAGGCGTAGGACTGTTCCTTGAAGAGGGGAGGGGGAGGAAAACTTCTAAAGTAAATGCGACAAGCAAAATCCAAAAAAGAGCTAATGGAACACTAAATGTGTGTGTGTGGGGGGGGGGGGGCACTTATAAAAGAATAAACGACACTGAAGGGGTGTGGACCTTCTAAATTATGTGTCATGAGCCAGAACAAAAGGTTACTGCACAAAAGGGGGGGGGGGCCAGAAACATACTATTGACTTTCCATTGGGCCCAGTCACACGCATCCCACCCACCCACACCCATGATTCCCCCAATACGGCCGGCCATGTTAGGTCACAATTACCAAAGTTCATGGACAGACCTTGCGCAAGATTGGGGCTTACAAAATGCAAACCCCGTCTTTCCCCCACGTTTCGGTTACTGTGTTCCTAGAACTTTCCCCGGATTTTTTTGTTGAACGAAGAATATATTGTTTACGAAGGAGTTCTGCGACTGCAGCCCAGTTTCTTCATATATCTCCATTCGTTGTACTGTGCCTTAAGATTCAACTGTTTGTTTATTCTGATTATACCTTTCAAATTCAGTTCGTAAGGAGTGGGGGTCTTCCAATTATCTTGGTATACCAGACCACAGGTAATCGAATTTTAAATCAATAAATAGATATTTATATGAAAAAAATATAATAGACTAGCTATTATACATAAGTAACTGTGCTATTTATGTTATATAGTTATTATTTTCCCCAAAATTATCTTTTTTATTGATAAGATCAGATATTATAGATAATGTAACGTGAACACATAGCCTACCGTTAATATCTTTATTTATATCAGGTCCCCCTCAGATAACTTGCTGAGGATTTGGATTTATCAAAAATAGATGCCAATTAGTATACAGATTCTACGCTAGAATCCATCTCTAATCAAATATGTCCTCCAGCCGATGGAAATTATATTTTAATACATGCGAGCGAAGTTTATCTCGTGGCTTCTCTACTGTACTATTGATCAAACGACAATTCTCGCTCTAGCCTAAGCCACATCAACGCGGACCTCGGCGCTTTGTTCTCTCGAAGCGACAGTGACTCTTATAACAAAGCAACGTTAGTTTGCTTCAACAGTTAAATCCCGAAAGCGACCAAAAGTTACTTCCCTAAATCCTATCAAGCTGACAGTGTTATGCAATATCGATAGCAATGGTGACTTCCAAACACTGTCCAAATTCTTATTATGTAACAACTATCTTAATATTATTTATCTCTGATACTTTGATCTCACCGACGTTTCCCTCCGTCGACCTTCGCCAGACTAACTGAAACAGCAAGAATCTCGCGGTATTTATACTGTTGTTTACCACGTGAACCGTTCCAAGAGCACCTCGGTCTGTTTTTACATCATGACCTTCGTGATCTCTCAGACATTATCCTATGTCTGAATACTAAATCGTTACACTACCCACGCCTCTGATTTAATCGTCCCCGATTAAAAACCAAAATTAGAAGATAACCCTTTTATTTATATCTATATACAACAACAAATATAACTTGTGTGACTTTCAATTCCTTTGATAAGGGTTCTTCTTTTTATTCATCAACAGATTATTTTCATGTGGTTTTATTCGTAAAGGTCGCTTTACGAATCTAAAAACATAATCTGAAAGATTACCTAGGAGTGGTTTTCTGTCTCCTAGGTCGCCCAGAACTACTTCGTCTACATTATCAATCTCATCGTGTTCACTGACAAAGGCTCTATTTTTGGCCTCAAGAACTATCGATCCTGATCGATCCTCTGGTTCATTTCAATCAGGCGTTGAGGGACGCATAAACGCATTCGTAATCCACATGTATCCCACCTGACCCGACCTTTTGCGCCACAAGGTACATTATATCGTACATCAGTAACATTTTCCAGTGGTACTTTAACAAGGTCCTTTCCAAAACTCGTAAGCTAGGGAGAATTCCAGGTTTTTCTCCTAGGAAAATACACATAACCATATCTCCGGTTTAAATGACTGCCATCGCAGACTTGCTATCATGATAGCGTTTCTGGCGCAACATTGTTGGATTCGTGTTTTTCAACGAACACAAAACCATGTGTTTCTTCAAGACGCTCTAGCAAAATCCATGCGCATCTGTTTTGAGAATTGCCTTCATTAGATTCAGGCATTTCAGTACATGATATTTATCGTGGGTTGTCGCCTTCCTACCTAACATCAAAACTTATTAAGGCGTCCTATCCGTTGTATCATGTTCGCAGACTATACGCCATCATCAAATATGCAGATATTCAATCCCAATATGTGATTTTCAATTCACAAAGGCACTTAACATACTCTCCAGGGTCGGTTGAAGCGCTCAACGCATCCCATCTGCTGAGGATGGTATGGCGTTCCGTATGTTGTCCTTGTTCATTGTAACAGTCTGCACATCTCTTGAAATAAAGAACTTATCGAACTGTCGACCTTGGCCCGAGTGTATAGTAAATGTCGGTACGCCAAATCGTGTGCATGGACCTCTTCAACAATTAGTTTAGCTACGGTCTGTGCTCCATATTAGGCATGGGGAACACATTCTGTCCAGCGCGTAAAGTAGTCTGAACCACTAATATTGTAAGCGCTTTCCAGAAGTTAGAGAGTAGGTATTCACCCATGTATCGGCAGCTATTCTATCCATGGGAATCCCTCTGTAATAGCGCATTGGCGCGCGTTTGCTAGTGAACGCATTTCCTTTCCGCCTGGCCACATTTATCATACACCCATTGATATATCTTCTAACATCTTTGTTCATTCCAGGCCAATACCACTTTGCTTTAATCCGAGAAAGAGTTTTGTTGATCCCCAAATGTCCGCTGTTTTACTGTCATGTAGTTGTTGTAGTACATTGATCGTCTTCATGCAACGGAACAACCTATTTGCAATACTCTCAGAGCATTGGAATTGCTCCTACCATTTACGGTGAAATCATATTATCTGGAGGACCAACTTTCGAACTTGTGACCATAAAGATCTAAGAAACATACTTTGAGATCTTATCCTTGAAATGTCGGGTTTTTTGGCCTTTTATCTATCCATCCACGCGCAATGGATATTTCTTTGTCCTTAATCTTGGATGCTCTTGATCAAACTTATTTCATCATTTCCTCTTACAAGATGAATCGTTTTCCAACCAAGCAACTTGGGCTAGCTGACGTACCCCAATTTTCTCCAAAGCACATTGCCTTACATGGTAATCCGGCTCAAAGAATCTGCATTCAAGTGCTGACGGTCAGGGTCGGTGTGTATCTCCATATCGTAAGTGGATAAAAACTTCCAACCATCTTGCTTACTGGCCTCCGGTTTTTGAAGTTGTTAACCAATTTTAGAACGAAATATGGTCCCGTTCGCTACTGTGAACTTCTTCCCGTAGAGCATAGTGTTAACATACTTCGTGAAGTAAACAACTGCAATGCAACTCTTTCCTAGTGCACGCCGTACGTTTTTCCGGCTTGCTAGAAACTCTTACTGGCGTAAAGCTTCTCACCTTCTCTGTATTGTCTTGTCATCTGAGAAAGGACTTGCGCCATAAGCAAAGTGAACTTGCGTCGTATCCAAGTATGAATGGTTTTTCAAAATCTGGATGTGACAAAATTGGTGAATTTTGTGAGTGCTGTAACCAATTTGTCGAATCAACCTTGCCATTCAGAGTGTCCATATGAAGCTTTTGTTTTTCATTAGAGCGATGTAGTGGTTTCGCTCTTAAACAACAAAATTTTTCACAACTCTCCGGTATAACTACAAATCCGAGAAATGAACGTAACCTCGCTAAACTTGTGGGTACTTCCAAAGTTTTGACACTCAATTTTCTTTGGATCAGTAGAAATACCATTTTCCCGAAAACTACGTGCCCCAGATATTCTAACGGTTTTTGCAAATAAATGACAATTTTTTTGCCTTCAATTTTAAACCTGATGCAGACAAGCGGATCGAATACTTTAGTTAAATTTTGAATCATCTGCTCGAACGGTTTACCGACACAATAACCATGTCCATCAAAGGTATATGAGAAAAATTTCCCATTCAACCAGCCAAGACTGTCTCCATTAAACGTTCAAACGTGGCTCCTGCGAGTTGCACAATCCGTCCGGCATTACGCGGAATTGTAAAGGCCTTTTCTAGTTGCAAATGCAGTTTTTTGGTTTATCGCTGCTTCCATCTCTACTCAGTATCGCTGTACACAAACAAGAGTTTGAAAACCCGGACGATCGTTAAGATATCTAAGCATTTCTTCATCCTTGGCAGTGGGTAGGCATCTTTTAAACGTGACTGCATTCAATCTTCTAATAGTCTATGCCAAAACGCGTTGACGCCGTCCTCTTCCTTTACAAGAAACCTATTCAGATGTCCATGGACTTTGTTGAAGGTTCAATAACTTCTTTTTGTAGCATATCATCTACCAATTTTGTCGTGCCTCGTTCAACACAGTTTGTCCTGATTTCCCCCATAAACAATAAACATAACTAACAATACTACTGACTTAGTTCACCAGGCGATAAACAGCAGAATCTCTTAAAAATATTTTCTCTATTAAAGGATTTTCAAAACACACATCTGTTCTGGTATTCCCCCATATTTGCTAATCTCATCATATAACAATATCTTGACTATATTCAAACAAACTTGGAAAATGTTTCCATAAGCGTCAAAATATGCATAAAAGAGGCGCCAATAAGTGCCAAAGATACTGATTATTCTTCTATATTTATATCCGAGCGCAATCCAAGTGGCTTACTGAAGATATTAACAAGTGAAAACCAGAAAAGGAAATATATACATATTCATTCTATAGACTAAAGCAACTAACTACAAAATTAATGTGAACTCTCTAGCTATAAGTCTGATGTAAAGTGAATGGCACAAGTAATATGCAATGACAGACAAGGAGCAAATTGGTATTGGGTGAGTCAACATCGCCGCAAATAGTATTGTATAATGAGTGGAAAGGAAAAGGTTTGTTGTTTGGCAGTTAAACCTGACCTTGTAAGTGTATAGTAAATAGCAGTAAATTGACACGCATGTATACACTTGACTGCATTTAAAGGAAGAAAAAGGAAATTATACATAATATTTGGCCGCAGTTAAACACTGGCCTGGCTGGCAACAATATGTATACAGATAGCTTTAAGTGTATTATGGACTGGCCCTGTAGGCAGCATGTAAGAAACACTGACCTGCCTTATATACACGTGAAAGGGCACGGAAATGCCAACACTATGCTGCCTATGTAAAATTTGGCACGAACCCAAAAATTACACCAAAACAATTCGAGTGTACTTTAATTTGCAGGGAGGGGGGGGGGGGGGGGGGGGGGGGGGGCGGGGGGTGGGGGGGGGTAGCAGCAGTAATACACTTGACCTGCAATTATAAACACTGATGGTGGGGAAACCAGCACCCTAATCCAGACTCCTGCTGCCTATCTTAAAAAAATGCAGCACCAGTAAATTACTGAGGCTGTCTCCTGTAATAGGGGATAAGGAATTTATTTTATGTTATTCAAATTCGAATGCGCTTAAACACTGCACCATCATGAACTCAATAGAGAGAAAATCTCAAGAGAGAGGTAGGAATGCGAAATGTAGTGCTTTAGGGCATTTGAGCTCAGCGACCCAACTGTTGGAATATAGTTCTCCCAATACCCTTTTTGTGCTGCATACTGTTGCTGCAACCAATGCGGGAACCCTGTGACCTTATATAAAGCGGATTGAGACCCACAAACTTTACA
>CAJDSM010072241.1:5859-18988 GCA_903981925.1 Ostrea lurida
TGCACGCCAGCACAGTTAAGGTGCCAAGGAAAATTCGACGTGAAAATATGCGATCGAAAAAAGCATCATATTATTTAATGGATACACACCTCATTCTAGGAACTTTATTGAAAATTGAATAAAAAATTATATGGACTGTCAAGACATACATATTCAGACGATTATATTTTCATATTTAGCATTTGATTCACGTGACTCAGCCAGTACAGTGGTTTTTAGATAAACTGGACCACACAGTATTGCTGATTGTCAATAAATTTCAATTATACAAGGGATTATTGGGATTTGAAATCCTAACTTGATTCATGGAATGTTTTTTATAAACCTCCTTCATTTTATGGATTGCATTGCATTCTTACAGATTTTGACTCTATAATTGCTTAAAAATAATTATATTGGTTCGTTGTTGAATTTCGCGTCTACTCAGTCATCTGCAGACCTCGATTTTAAATAGAACAAATTTATTTCTAAGATTTCATTAGGAGTGCAGACGGTTTCTTCAACATAGCTTAATATTTATTGGTTGCGTCGTTTAAAACAACACAGGAGTGTTTGTGAATTTAGGAGCATTTTAGCTCTTTGCATAATCGAATTCGATAATAGCATAGGCCACAATGGCTCAACATATCCCCCCTCTATCTATAGATAAGCTTCGCAGTGTTCGTAATCGACGTGATACCAAATATTTTAGTAAGTTTAGAAGGTGGGCATCGTGTTCAAATTAATGTCTTTTAAAGATTCCCAATCATTATTTGCATTTACATCTATAATTAATTTTTTCGTTTACAAAAAAATTTGATCGCCACCTCTAAATCCACGAATGCGTCACACAGATCGCGATGACCGTCATGATAATAAGTGCATCGCGATCGATGTTTTGTTTTATATCTTGAGGGCGTCAGGACTACACTCGCGACCACAAAGCCTTAATGTAAGTTTTTGCTGTTTACTATACTTTCCGTGCACTAATAAACAGAATTATTCTAAATTACAGGATATTGCCAGCTGTTCCCGAAATTTTGTTGTTTTGTGTGATGTCATAACACATTCCTAAGCTAGATATTAGGACACGCCCCCTTACTTCAGCCATATAATGTTGGCTGCGCACTTGATCCATTCTATTAGTACATCCAGGGGTCCATATGTAGGCAAATGACTAATTGCCCATATTCCTGATGCTTGTTTAAGAATGAAAAAAAAATGTTATAAATTACGATTAAGAGTAATGTATTTGATATTTCCATTAAATACATTCATTTTAAGAAAATCTATGAACACATAGATGGAACTATGTGCGCTTATACTTTAGAAATATGACTGTGATAAAATATACTGATAATAAATCCAGACGTTATAATAAAACTCCAAGGTATGTGTATTTGCACTTCATGAAAAAGCCATCACACAACCCGTACGTAAGAGTCATGGGCCGCAGCTGGACAAAAGCGTGGGACGAAATGACTCCGAACCCCTATCATTCGGAAGCACCTTTGTGTCATACAAATAAACTAACAGTAATCCTTCAGTCCCGGCTAAATGAATTCATAGAATAATGCGCCATACGTTTGCTGTTCACGTGGATCATTTTCATTGATCCGCTTCATGATAAATTCGTAATGACGCATGTTCCCGAATTATTCTACGTACGTTTAGAAGATTAATAAACAAATGGATCGAAAATTGTTAATCATATGCGACATAGTTAGATAAATGTGACATAGATTTCTAGCAAATGAAATATGCATGATTACTTTTACAATTCCGCAATTTTACCTTCTGGCACTATAGAACGATCGAACGCCCTTCGTAAAATCAGTGTACCACGACGGAGGCAGCTCTATTTCGTCTCAGAAGAAAAGTTTCCGATCTTTGATTCGTATCGCTCTTTTAGTTAAGATATTCGAAAATCAGATTTATAATATACTTATTTCTTTTGACAGTTGTCCTGAAAATCATGTATGTATGAATGGAAAAACTGCATACAGTGTGGACATTGTAATGATAGTTGTCATGCAACCAGACAACGGACGATTTGTGATAAGGCTGTTAAAAATCACTGGGTTCGGATGGACAAGTGCAGAATGACGTTACATTTTTTCTTCATTGTGTGGTTGAAGAAATAACAAATACTTCGCGAAAATGCATAAATACAAAAGTTGTTTTCCTTCTTGAAATGTTGCTAGTTTACTATGCGATACTAGTTCAGATCTTTAGCCCACATATAGGAGTATCATGTACAATGTCCACACCGTTGTCCATATGAAATTGTCCATCAATAGCATAAGTATTTTCAGACAAACTGTACAAGAATTAATTTATTTAGAAATAGAAGGGTCTTTAGTGATAAAATAAATATATCATATGGTATTATCTTGATATACAGAAGATATTTTAAGCTATTACATGCTCAAAATTGACAGAAGATGCAAAGATTACTCTCCCTCATACAGTAAAGAGCTATGATTTGCCCTTCTTGACGAAATAGAGGTCTTGTTGGAGCCTCAGTACTATTGTTTTCACATATTCCGAATAAAAATGAAGGGCGTTTCTTACGTATTCATGTTTTCTATGATTTCCAGGTATGCGCATCTTCAGGAGTTGTATAAAAATTGCGTTGTAAGACTATGCTATGAAAGGAACAATAAGTCTAGTCATACTGACATATGCGCGACAGATAACTTAGGAGTCTGACCATTTTCAATATTCTAACATGCATAGTGATTTAACAATTCGAGGTATCCCTTGATTGTATGTAACTATGAATTTGTCATACATATACGCACTGAAGAATATATGTTAAAATGTAATTCCTGTAGTATGGCGAGAGATCTATTCTCTAAAATGGGTTTCCTACGGTAATATTTTTTGACAATGATTGCCTATCGGAAATCATAGATATTGATAAGACAATTTTTGAATTCACACGATGTAATCAAAGACAGGACAACTAAATTATAGGGTATGAAAAAAGGAATTTTATGTGCCACGTTACTTATTAGAGTACCATAATGAATTTGAAACAATTTTGCGACGGGACTCGATATCTAAGTTAAAATGGATTAACCCATTATTAGAGTTACTGCCATAATGAACCACTCATATATAGTAGTACTAGCGCTTAATAATATTTAGCAGGATCCCGTAAGAGCGTTTGCTTATCTTATCCCCCCTCACAATATCGTTCTCGTTTCGGACTCGTGCAAATCTGTTCTTCGTTCGTAGCCCACGCTTGCTTCGGTCCAAACGGCCTGTCACCGCGCGTATGTACTCGTGTGCAAGGATTCAGCGGGTTCAGCGTGTCTGCGATTGAAGCTTCGTTACGATAGAGTGCAAAGTTCCAACAGCTAGCACCTATGAGCCAGTTATCACGCTTTCTCGGTGACAAAACCGATTCAGAGAGCATATTTTAATCACAGTCATATTTCTAAAGATTAAGACCACATAGTCGCTGTCGTGTCGCAAGATAATTCTCGAATATGTACTGTACTAGTAAATGGTATCTGTCATATAAACGCTGCAAGATATGCACTACTTCAACTGTAATTTCCTAAAACAATTTTTTTTTCATTCTAAAAGACAAGCAGCATTGACAAATTTCAAAATCTTGTGTTTTCAGCATTTATTTCCATATTTTAATAGTTTTATAATAATTTATTGTAAGCTCTGCGAAAAAGTTACTATTAAAGCGAGTCAAGTTTTATCTCAGTATACACTACAAAGAGAGGGCAGATAATACTTAAGGCTGGATATATATGTAAAACATATGAAGCCAGGAGCGGGTGTCCTAATATCTACTTGAGGAATGTGTATTATGACATCCACACAAAAACAGACAAATTCGGTAACACTGGCAATGATTCCTGTAGTCTAGGACGAATTTAGAGTTGTGAGCAATTATGATTTAATAGACAAACTGAGCGACGCTGTTTATAAGAAACAAACAACACATAGGAAAATACGCTACATTAACGGTAGCATTACATCGTTAGTACGAGTAAATACAGATCTGAACTGCTTCACTCTTCTGGACATAGAAAACAAATAGACCATGTCAGAGATTCTCGAAGCAACATCTTTATCATTGACATTTACCAGTCAGCAACAGTCTTTTATACTAACGACAATATCATCGATGATTTATTAGACGGGTTTGTCTGGTGTTTTCGCAAGAAGAATTAGACGGAGCGGATATACATTTCGATTCTCTATGTTACAACAAAGAGTATAACGACTGATAGATATTATATGGGATAAATGTACCATTAGATCCACGTGCAGTATATGAATAGACTGGAAATGATACACAATAGTCTATGTGACAATTTCACAATAGAGCAAAGACAAGCGAATTTTGCCTAACTCTAATAAATTGACTCATAGTTAGAATATATGTCACTGACTCCTGTTCACTACTAAAGCCCACTCGATAGAGGTTTGACACACTTTATCTAGAAGATCCTTAATTGATATTAAGGATGATAGTTCTGTGGCTCGAATTCATGATGTGTCTTCAATCTGACTATACACTTATGTCTTTGGGACCATGTGTGACCTTTATGAATATAGCCGAATTCAGGGTATTAACCTGAAGTGGCGATACACAGAGCTTCGTACACACAAACTGAATTCATCTAGGAACATGCTGGCGTTTGGTATATCATTAGCTACACGACATAACCATGAGTACAATCTGATAAGTTAGCCTTAGTTTATGATATATCACTACGTTGCACTCCTAAATTTAATACGAAACTGACACTTATTATGAATCATACTCTTCTCTATCTCGTCTCTTCCGTCATCTTTTCTCTCAATACATTCTCCTCTCTGCATCTCTGCTCTCTCTCTCTCGTTCTCTCCATCTCTCTTCTATCTGCTCTCCTGCGCTCTCATGATCATCCTAATATTCTCTCTCTCTCCTCGCGTCACCTAAAATCTATTATTTTTAACAGATATACTCTTAGTGGACTGCTCAAATACATTCTTGACAGAAAGACACATTGTCGCAATTTCCATTAACAATTATAGTAAGAGGTTTATACTAAGAAACAAACTATACTTTCTTCATTTGAAAACACCCACCGTATCTATGATATGAATGTTTTCACAAATTTAGCGCAACACAAATAACTTGTCCACACTTTTGCGTGTTATATATTGAAAATTTATATATGCACAGAATTTCAAAGAATAATACGGGTGGTGTCCAGTTTTCAATTAAGAACCTATATGAAAATCGTTTTTTGTATAATACTACTGAGAAAAAAATATAACGACACGCACATGTCTAGATCATACTATCATTTGGAAAAATAGTTAATTTACTATCGCCTCATGTGAGATCAAATAGAAACTAAGAAATATGAAATATAATCTTCATACACATGTGTATCAGATGTATGTGCTATAATCCATCATTATGAAAAAATTTTAATCATTCATTTTCAATTAACGAATTCCAAAATGATTCTATCTCATATTTTCGCATCAAATAGTTTGGTCGAGGCGCCATCAGATTTTTCTCCGAAAAGACGGAAACTCTTAATCTCTATCATATTGCCACACTGCTAAACAGGATTTATTATAAGCTGTCGTGTCACCTATCGAGGTGAATTGATCAGTTCTATTCCTTGACGACCTTATCCGAGCACATCACACAATTTAACTCATCGCATCGAGTGTCGTTTGTAAAAAGGAATCCGTAAATCCCATATACTCAAAGATAGATTGTATTGGTGTATTAAATAAATACTAATCTAGTATGATTTTTGCCTCTAGCTTATTAATTCAGACTAGTAGAAACTTTTATAATTGAAATTTTGTAATATTGCGTAAGTGCAATTAGCATGCCATATACAAACATGTGAATGTGTAATGATTCTATAACCGCCACAGCAAGTCTCAATATTAGATTTAGGAGATTGGTCGCCAATTAAACAATAATCTCGAAACTTGCAAACACGATGTACGCACTATGGATTGGCGCTGCATGTTCGCTCGTGCATTCCTTAGTTTACCCTCGAACATTTCCAATCAGTGCATTGAATTTTATCTTTATTCATTTGACATGAAAGGATTAATGTAATTAGAAATTTTGAAGAAAGACAAAATCAGGCTCACCAATGCTGGACAAACAACACCATATTATTCAATTGTAGATGGTGGCTAGACCATTACTATTTGATTCCGCAAATTTCTAAATAAATGAGATATCACACGTGCCGTCTCAAATATACCTCTGGAGAATAATTAATCGCACCCGTTACCCGTAACAAATGTATGACCTGAGGCCAAAACAGCCTATTATGAGCGAGGCAAGATACTCGCCGAGCGACTACAAATTTATTGCAGATAGTTAACAAACACAAAATCCAACATACAGTGCATTCGAACCAGCAAACACACGTGGGTGTTACACAACCCGTAGCAAGCCTTCGCACTACCAGGTATGTCAAACACCGTTTTTCGTTTCGGCGGGGAGCAAAACCTACGATTGTAACACTCCTTATAGCTGTTTTCGTTTCTGTCGCAAACATATCGTTCACCGTCCGGGTGCAAGACATCCACCGTTCGCTCATCGTCCCTGACAAAAGGCCGCTTTTCGTATTCCAGTTCCAAATAGCCAGAATCCAACCTCCAGGCGTTTCGTGCAAACCTGTACAGCGTATATCATTCCGTGGCAATATTATTGGGAAAAAACGCTAAAATACGCCTGTTCCAAGATCGGTAGCATTAGTATTTCGAGCTAGCGATGTGTAGGGGTCTTCTGTAGCTAAAACATAACACAATTAAGGATCCTATAATTAGTATTTGCAAGATTGGCTCAAGATTCCTTTTATACAGACTGCGAATTCCACAGTATGTAGTTTTCAGATTACTTGAAGAGGAGCACTGCATTTTCTGAGTCATTATTCAGAACAATTCACATAAAATGAAGATATCTAAAAGATGATAATAAATGCGAGAGTGTAAAATATATTTACCGAACGGCGTATCAGTCCACGATTTGGAACAAAAGTCCATTGGATTTTTGGACATAAAAGATTAGTGCCCACGCAATGTGAGAAAATTGTCAATAGAATCTGTTTTTCGCTAGAGCGAAATAAAACTGAGAGAAATGTCCACATGGAGTCAAAGAGAGCAAACTGACACAATAGTAGCAGATGTCCAGATGGTAATACTAATGTATGAACACACATAGCGTATGCATTTATGAATTCTAATCCCTGTGTATGGATATATTTTGTCTGCGATCAACTAAATAACAAGGTAATCTGTTGAGAGTGTCTTTCTTGTAAATACTTTCAAGTTGCCTAATGTATCTGAATAAGATCACAAGGTCTATCGAACCAGTTGTAAATAATTTACGGAGTTGTGATGCGTATTTCCAACCCTACTAGCATATGGGATTACTGGCCTTCTCCGGGCAGTATTTGGTGTTACTGTAAGACGATGTTTCAAAATGGTCTGCATTTCCTCGCTTCGCTAATATATTAATTTTCGACGAGTTTAACTTCCCACCAAAATATTGCGGAGATAAATTGCCACAAGATAAACCACGAACATGTTAAAATCTAAGGCCCCCTGATTTCACAAAAGTAATGTTATATTACGCTACAGTAGTCACGTGAGGTACCGTGGCGCGCTGATAAGCCCTTCGTTTTTCGACCGGCAGAATTTTGATAGAAAAAACAATCAGTAGTTATCATTGTCATGTCAAGCAAGCTCATTACCCTATCTCTCGGGGTAGAATCAACATTTTTCTGATGTTAAACAATATTTCTGGCAAGTATCTACAATTTTCAAACCTGTACAGTTATTTTGAAGCCGCCGTGCATCTACGAAATTCACTCAAGATGAAGCGAAAACATCGTTATGAATATCGACAAATATTAGCGCAGGATAAATGAAAAATCTTTTGAGCGATGGCCGAGTGTAAAACAGGTATCCTTTCGGCTAATGAGTCCTCATTTTCCTTTTGCATAATTTATTAATAACGTTATGCGCTCGAGTAGTGTTGTTAAAAATTCAAGACTTACTGACCCTGATCGTCACAGCACCTCATGGACGAGCGCAATCAAAATACCGAACAGATGAGAGAATTGTAAATGATTATGAGAAGATTTGAATGTTCCTTTGTTTTTTCAATGACTTGAAACTAAGCGCGAAAAATTATGTATTCAAAAATAATTCAATTTGTACTACTTGAAAGTTTTAGGCCAATACAACAAGACAGAGTAATTTTTAGCATTACAAAAAAAATAACATAGTTTTGTGGGAAGTAAACTGGAGTCTGATAGTACGCTATAAAAGAGTTCTAGGGTGATGGGTTGAGAAATACAAGGAAATGAGTGATGCGCAAACTTTTTGGAAGTAGATATTTTTTTCATATTTTATACATTAGATAAGAAGAAATGCGTGAAATTAATTAACCCACCAAAGAGCAAAAAAGAGTTATCGAAGTAAAATGATTTTTCAAGCCTTCATTAAGTAACATTAAGAGCGATAGCAAAGCAGTTCTATTAAACAATAGACCTGTTATTCTTTGCACGGATCCTTAATGCATTACTCAATAGATTATTTCATCTTAATAGTTGACCTTGCGCGATTCATCTGATGTTAGGTGTTAAAACATTTATGAAATCCCAATAGCGATTCGAATACTTAAGAAATCTAAAATATAATTTACGAATGATCAATAAAGACCAAATAACATCGGTTTAATACAATCCCCGGAATTAAAGGTGTAACATGTAACTTCTTCCAATATAACAAAGTACTACCACCTTGTAAATTAAAAAGAATTTGAATACGTCCTGAATGATGGAAAAACCTTGGTGTAAATATAAGAAAGTCCCATTGTCTGCTATTGCCTGAAACTGATTTATAAGAAATAAATAACGGCAAGCGCCAACAGAAAAAACCGCACATCGAAGTTGGGAGTCGAGGTGATCGGAACAACTGCTTCAGAAGATAAAGTATGCATAAATGAAAAAAGATACATTAGTATGAGAAAAGTCGATGTCAAATTCCTTAATTAACTTCACGTAGATAGGTCAGATCTTGTCTATTACAAAAAAGATTAAAACGTGAACTATTAAAAAGTGGAGAGGATGTTCGGTATCAAAAATTTTTAACAAATCATTGGCCACAGCAAATACTGAGCTTTTTAGACATCATGACAATTTTGGATGTCACCACTAGAAAATAGGACGTTAGAAAGGAACTATAGAATGATTCTTATGAGAAAACACAACACTCAACAAAATTAATTAAATATATAACAACAATATTCTAAAAACTGGAATTAGCCAAGTACTTCCAATAATAGCTCTGTATCCATGTAAATTCTAAAACTGTTAATATACGAATAGGGAGTATAAAAATTGAAAGTATATTGAATGAAATAGAAACCACTGTAAAATCAAAGGATTTTTTAGAATACAAACACATTAAGAGTCAATACCATTCCTGCGCACGAAAATAGTAGTCAAACCTCACCAGAAACACTCCCTCTATGGAAATCTGGAACATTGACACACAATCTTTATCAAACTGGAGGCAGTGGGGTTCAGTATCAGTGATATGCAAATCGTAAGAGAAATATGAAAAAAAAAAAAAAACTACCTCGTAGATATTATTAGTTGTACAGCCAATTTTTGAGGGATTATGTCAGTATTTGATATAACCAACAGTAATAACATATTGCTGACTTAGTTCCAGATAGCATCCTGGACGTCAGATGTTGTTCGTCCACAATAAAGCTCAGCACCTACAACACTCAGCTTAAGAACTTGTTATAAACACGAAGTGAAGAACTTAATGTTCTATTGTTTTGTTTATGCGTTATTCATAGACTCATCGTTTGGACAACAAGTTAAACATTTTGATTTTTCTATAAAGTCTACATCACAATGTGTTTTAAACTCTTCGCCTTTTTTATCGAATTAACTGTATTCGACATTCCAGTTCACCTAACACATGATTGCAGTATTATATTCTTTGCTGAGTAAGAATGAAAAAAGTTAGCATGATCTCCTCTGTGCCCCTTGTAATGAATCGATATGCATGGCCCACCAATGGGGGCGTGTCCTAATATCTAGCTTAGGAATGTGTTATGACATCACACAAAACAACAAAATTTCGGGAACAGCTGGCAATATCCTGTAATTTAGAATAATTCTGTTTATTAGTGCACGGAAAGTATAGTAAACAGCAAAAACTTACATTAAGGCTTTGTGGTCGCGAGTGTAGTCCTGACGCCCTCAAGATATAAAACAAAACATCGATCGCGATGCACTTATTATCATGACGGTCATCGCGATCTGTGTGACGCATTCGTGGATTTAGAGGTGGCGATCAAATTTTTTTGTAAACGAAAAAATTAATTATAGATGTAAATGCAAATAATGATTGGGAATCTTTAAAAGACATTAATTTGAACACGATGCCCACCTTCTAAACTTACTAAAATATTATCTATCTACGCCTCGTACGGAAACTTGGATGCCTTATTCTATTGATAAGGGGGGATATGTTGAGCCATTGGTGGCCATGCATATCGATTCACTTACAAGGCATGCCCTAAATTCACAACACTCGTGTTGTTTTAAACACGCACCAATAAATATTAAGCTATTTCGAAAAAACCGTCTGCACTCCTAATGGAAATTAGAAATAAATTGTCTATTAAAATCGAGGTCTGCAGATGACTGGTAACGCAAATTCAACAACGATACAATATATTATTTTTAACAATTATAAGTCAAAATCTGTAAGAATGCAATGCAATCCATAAAATGATAGAGGTTTTAAAAATTCCATGAATCAAGTTAGGATTTCAAATCCCACTATCCCTTGTATATTGAAATTTATTGACAATCACAATACTGGTGGTCAGTTTTAAAAACCACTGTACTGCTGAGTCCACGTGATCAATCTAAATATGAAATATAATCGTCCTGATATGTATTTTCAGTCCATATAATTTTTATTCAATTTTCAATAAAGTTCCAGAATGATCTTATCCATTAAATGAATTGATGCTTTTTCGATCGCATATTTTCAGCGATTTTCCTTGGCACCTTAACTGTGCTGCGTGCACTTCTGTTGATCGGTCACTCCCCGCCTCTGAAACTCTATATCTTGATCCAGGTAAAATGAGTTAATCCGTAGTCAAAATATGTATTGTTTAATTACACATAGGGACGTTTTAAAATATATGCATATTAGGCAACATAAAAAAGAATGATCAACCGCGCTCCCAAAAATGTAAAGGCAAATAACGACATGATCATTTCGTAGTCCCAATGAATACAAAAAACAAGAGTTGGAACCACACACGGCCTCTGGACACACCAAGAGGTGCGATATGGATCTAGAAAGAGTATGCATCCCTATTGACCGGTTAAACCCGCCTGAGTGCCATAGTCCTGACTCAGGTTAAAACGGGACCAAATAGAATACATAAACAAAGTTGCACAAACACGGACGTGTGTACACACCAGAAGATGATCACGTGCTAGAACGAGTAAGCAATCCCTTCGTCGACTGGTAGCATCCACTGTGGTCCGCATTGTCTCTTGTTCAGTAACGGATCAATCCGTAGGACAATCGCCTATGAAAAACGGTTAAACAATACGCCTGGTTCAAGATACGAGCACTTCAATGTAGGAGGTGGCATTTATGGATATCTTGAATGCGAATAGGACCGTTTGATCTGTGGTCATTGAGAAAGACGATCAAGTATTAAATATTACAAAGGTAGAAAATACTACAATCGTACCGAGAAAAATGCTAAACAAAAGTGAAACACAAAAAACAACATTTGCAAGTGCTTATTCTGGATATATTTCTTGCGATTCAACTAAATAACAAGTTTTTTTACATTCTTTTGAATTCTTCTTTCATACTTATCAAGTTCCTAGTATCTGTATCAAGCAATCGATGTTGGAAAAATTTTACTGCAGTAAACTATTCACCTCTGCCCAGTTATGGATACTTGTCCTTCTCCCTCTAAACAAATTCCTTTGATCCTATTCTCCAAAGGGGAAATAACAGGACGTATCTCGAACCCGACGTGTTTTGTTATGAGAATAATCTGACAGCATATGCCTCGGATGGGTATGCTGTATTTCGCAGATCTAACGTTATAATACATAGAATTGCAACCTCTGCCTTTAAACGTGATCGTTGAAACGTCCTGCAACATCAACTTGTTTGTAAGTATGCTTGCAACGATTCATAAACCTGATCATCACGCAGAACAAGCTCCTTCTGTGGTGTCGCATTAAGGTGAGAGACATACAATGAAATTGTCCCGATTGTCATATCAATAGAGGTGTTAATTTACCTCAATGAACTATGATTCAATAAAAATCCAAGTACAAACGCAGACACAAAAGCTTTCGCAGTGTCTTCTATTTCTTAGTTGAACTGGGAATATATTGAATCCCACATTCGAATTGAAATCATTATTATCAATAGACCAAACATCCGTTAATACATCGAGTGTCAAATTAAAAGGCCACCGCTAGAAATTTTTCGTTCATGTAGAACTTGTGACTGAAGTTCTGCCTTATTGAATATTAAAAAAACAGGTCAGCCAACCAAAAGATCTCAATTTGGGCCGGTTACACTCAATATATTGATTCATTTAAAGATGTAATCCGTGGTATAAATCTATTAGTAAAAACAGCATGTCAATTCCTTCATTCAGAACCGAGCAAATGTGAAGGCAAGATAACCGAACAGAAGATCATCTCGTGAGTACGCAAAATAGAATACAAACACTAGAATTGGGCAAACACGGACCCCTGGACGCCCAAAGGTGGATCAGATGCCTAAGAGGCAGTAAACACCTCCTAATAAGTTTGTCAAAGTTTATGGATTTCTATGAGATTTAACACAATGCGCCTACTTTCAGTTCATGTGCACAAATAAAATTACTGGTGACTATTGGTTTTGGTTTTTTTTAATGCGTTCATCTTCCAGAATACAAAGCTTAAATTTGATTGATAAAGTTCACACAATGGTTAAGCTCGCCTTTTTGTAATGCATACATGTATCTAAATTTCCCGGTTGACGCTAACCACAGATTGACTGACTTTTAGATGAAAAAGTTTAGCGG
>CAJDSM010072251.1:0-16551 GCA_903981925.1 Ostrea lurida
GATGTGGCCCATGGGCCTCTTGTATATTGTTACCCATCGTCTTGTCAACAGTTGCTATTTACTGTTACTCAGAGGGTCTGGTTTATGCACGCGGTGGGTTAATAGCATTTTTGTAAAAAAGGAAAAGTTCTACACCACCTACACCAATCATATTCGTCTAATTTACATGAAAGTATAGCCACATGTGTTGTTATACTGAAATGATTCTATCACCTTGTATTCGTTATAAAGGTTATACAACACGGTACAGGATACATCTCTCACAAGCTGTGGAGTGAAAGGTCAAAGGTTGAAGCTGAATGGTTAATGTTTGCATTATGCGAATGTGGTGTACATTTATTTTGTCTATTTGCAGACATTCTTAATACTATAAATCATAGAATAATGCACCCAGGTTTCCTACACCAAATGAATCTTGTACCCAAAGGAGAGGTTTGGGCCATGACTGGAAAAGCGCTCAGACTAGATTTAAGGGTGTCTTAATCACGTTGTCAGCTAAACACCGGGCATCGAGGCTGGCTTTGTTTATAGCATCTAAGTACAATACCTTAGGGAGCTGGGTCACTTGCGAGGGCTATAAATATAATTAGCTATACTTACACTCTCTCCTTAAATTGATAACACTCAGGACTGTCTGAATTAGCCTTTCAACCTCTTTATCCTTTGCAGACACATATACGCGAATGCCCATGTGTAGTGTAAAAAAATAAGCCCTTTATAAATAAAGCATAGTAGGAAACAAAAAACCAATTTTTGCAGGTCAATATTCAAATGTTGTATTCCTTTCTAATTATTGGATTAGTATAGACCCAAAGGCCTAGCAAGGGTTAGCTCTTCGTTATCAATACCTTTTCAATCCAATTCGTGGAGGCCATATGGAGGTGATTACAGCTGATTGACACCAATGTAGCTAACTCAGTTTGGATAAAAATAGGGTACATTGCAATTGTATATTTACGTACACGTAACCAACTTGGAGGTATGATTAAGCAAGACTCTACTGTTGGCAGCCAGACGCGACATGATACTCGTCACAAACAGAACGGTACCTCGGTGGTGGTTCTTTTGGTTACCGCGAATTACAAGTTAAGTAGAGAGGACATATCCTCGGATCTTGCAAAACTTTATTTAAATACTTGAGGCTAGCAAATATTTTTTAAGTATGGGAGACTATATAGTTTAAAATTTTGGTTACCAGGAGGTGACACCTTACTGTTTCCCACAGGGGTGTCAATCGGAACCTTTTGGCATTAAGGGGATGGCCATATACACGGCTATATATTGATGCCTCGGCTCCCTCGTTTAAGCGGCCGTGGCCCAATTCTCGCAATAACACTTTTATTACACTCTAATTGATACCATATGTTTTTTTCTTGGTTTCAGAATAATCCCTCTGGCTTTGCTTTATTGTACATTGCTACTCTCTGGTAGTTTTTTTCACGACATGCCCGGATGGCTTTCCTAGCTATAGAAATTTCTTTAAGTCCTACTTATTGGAAAACACGCTTGGGTAATCAATGAGGAAAAATGATGATCTGTCACCCATATTAAATGAAAATTACCCAAGGTGCAAACATCTTCATCTGGTGAGTAAATGGTGTAATACCAAATTTGCCTTGATAGGGAATGAAAATTCGACGTTATATTCATACGGAGGGAATATTTCTGTCTAAAGAACTCATTGTAACACACGGGAATGTACTTTATTATCACACGTAGAATAGTGTCAACTATAGAGGACTCGCAAATATAGTGAAGGGTAAAGAAAACGACGGGCTACGCGGCCAAATTCGATGAAAATCGAGTAAAAGGTTATTACTTTAAAAATCGTGATACACTGTATTAAAAAATGAAAATAACCCAAATAAAACAGACAGGATGGTCGAAATATCTACCTTATCATTTATGGTCGACTATAACTGCTGCTATGAATTGACAACATTTATTTTATCAAATAGCAAATATATAGCAACTGAGTTAATCATGCTCACTGTTTTCAATTAGACCACTTGCTCCATTCAAACTAGTGAACATAAACAAAATATAATAATATATTTTACTGAATGTGCAATTATCTCTAAAACCTTAATTTGGTTTAAAATTAATATGCTCATTGGTTAAATAATATCATAATAACACCATATGTAATCATTTCAATTTCTTTTTTGATCATTAACACAATTGCTGTAACTAATATCCATGTTACACTTCTATTTTTTCATATTAACATTCAGTATTGGTGTGAATAGTAAATGTGTTATTTTTTGGTTTTTATAACTTTTTCGCTACATCATAGACAATATATTTCAACTTCACAGGGGTCAGTGGCCATTTAGGAATATTTTTAATAACAAAGACCAATGACAAGTGCCCAGGCAAAAGATGCTATTTATATCACATAATATGTTCACAAATTGGTTCTGTAACAGGCACGACTGAGTAACAGGTGTATATACGAGGCAAGTCAATCGGAGGTGAGAACCTGCTGATCTCCCCAACCCTTATCCAGTTCTGTTCGCGACTCCCACATCTCTCCTCTCTTTCTCCATCCAAACTTCGCGTTTTGGCGCAGAAGAGCGGGCTGATTGCCAACTCTACAACGCGTTTCTATATGTGAAATGTCTGCAACCTCACTGATATATCATTGTCTTTATTACTCATTAAGGTGTAGCCAGGTTTCATTTAATTTAGACATGTAACCTGGTGCGCCTATTTCATTTCTATTTACTAACATTCATTATGTGTCTACGCAGGTTCATTATATTTGAACATCTCGTAACCTGTTTATTCTATATGTTACGTTCCCAGTCTCAATGCATCCCTTGTCGAGTCGTTGCCGGGTGCTTGGTGAGCAGTGGGGATTGAAGCCCCAGAAATTACGTAGGCGTCCCGTTGTCACTATGTAAAGTGATGGTGGACCCGACCAAAGATGCTCCTGCTCAAAGGCCCCGGAGTGCGGAGCAACCAGTCCTAAATTTTGTCAAGCCTCGTACCTGTAATGTGAGTTTCTCCGTAGTACATCATATGTAGTAATTAATTATCTCATATTATATGCGTGCAGAGGGAACGGCCAATGTTTGAGTATAAATTAACACTTACCTAAATTAGTATATAAGATTGCCCAATTATGGTATCTCTCACGCACGGTAATGCATCTCTTATGTGGGGAGTTTTTTAACTGTGTAATTATAAAATGCGACCTTCGGTAATCAATAGCTAGGCATAAATGAAACTTGTATATTTTGGTTCATAAATATATTCTAATATGTTTACTCACAACGACAACAGAAATTGGCGGTTTTTCTCTTCTATTCCTCAAAAACTGTGGCTAATCTCATTTTCTTATTACAACGCAACTATAATTTTGGAGGAAAGTAATTGACATGGTTAAATTTTAATGTGGGAAATACGTTGCAAATCTCTGATTTTGACACTACATTCGTTACCAATCATCTTCTAAGCTTTATTTATACATGTACACTGTATCTTCTATTGGATTTTCCGCAAATTGTCAACAGTTCATATCTACGGCAGAAGTCTCATAATTTGGATTATGTAATCCTGCAAGTGATATTGCATTAGGTAGTTATTCAATCCCATACTGTATAAACAGGAAACAATTTCCATTTATACTTTATCCATACGCAACGGATAGAGATGCTTTATCATTCTTGCAGACTGGAAGTATTATTGGCCGGGTTACGTCATTTGGGGAATCTAGCTGAAATTATACGGTTAGTGTTCTGAACTTTGTTGGCTGTTCTGTACGGGTGCTTGGTCTGTGGGGTCTAGTCATAATGGGAACTTATTCATAAAAGCTGCCTATTTTAATGTAGCTTGACACGAGGTGTGTCAATTAGCATTATAATAAGCAACACCACATCTAACCATAAATATTGGCACACTAGAAGATGTAATATTTCTCTGAAGAATCAATTTATAACTTGTATATTACGCACAATAACATTAAAATGCACTTTGAGCATAGAATTGACAAGAATTTTAGCATCTATGAGTATTTGTCATTTCATTTGGGGATAATAGGCACAATCACCACTTTTCAACTACCTCAAATCTATCAAATGTTGCGATTAGAGACACAGGAGCAGACACCATAGTTTTTTTTATTATTCTCACATCATTTTGCTACTTGCATCTATTCTGTAAGAGTAGAACACATTTTGTGGCATTCACACGGTATCAAATGAATCTTGTCCTAATAAAATTTTTTTTGAGTTATCGCATACGAACAACACTGTTCGTTTATTCGGGCGACATCACGGATTTTTACGATTGGAAAATAAAAGTTACGGACATATGTACGTAACCACAAGACGTGTACACAGCTCACGCTCTCGCCAAATGCGAGGTGGATTTGACACCCTGGTCGGGCTAGTGTCGTATCATTTTGTGAGAGGAATGGGGACTTCGCCTGATTCCTTCCTATTCTTCGGGGATGTATAACCACAGTGACTGGTCCTTGTCTTTCCGCTTCTCAATTATGTCGGAGGGTACTGTGATTAGCCACATTTGGGTACGGGGACATTTCTACAAGAAACCTCCGACGGGCTCTGTGGATTTTTATGTTGTTGTTGTGTTATTGAATATATGTGTGTGTTTAAGAAACTAACAGCCAGTGTTATCTACTTCAGCCAATTATGATTACGTGTAACAGTTGCACCACGGAAACGTAGTTCGATTTCATTATTGACACGGTGGACGAACCGACTCTAGTATATTTTCTTTACACTTCTGCAACTTTTTAATTGTATTACAGGGTAACGGTTACATTGTTGATAATCTCATATAATTATAGAAACTGAGGAAATTTTACAATAGATACAACGGATTTGGCAAGATTATGGGTTCTTCCTGAGAAAAAACTAGACTGACTTCGGAAGTTTATTTCGTGGAATAAAATGTGTTTACGCAAATATCTCGATTTTAGATTTGTAGGACAAGTACGACGGAAGTCACGCGCTGGACGGATATCCTCAGAATTTTCATTACTTGCAATTCGACATCTGCATATTCTTGTATTTGTAGAGTTACGACTTAACGACTTTCATAAGGCTTTTATTAGTTCATTCAAATTGGTACTTTGTTTATCAATATTATTCACAATATTTTTACGTAAAGTAATATTATCTCTGAGACAAGATTCATTCCGAAAAACATGTACCGTTATCTTTGATATCATCACCGTATTCGTATAGAAATGTCAATGTTGTTTGACTTGATTACGTACGAGGCTTTAGTGTTGCAATTTATCGACATTCCTCCTTGAATTATTTGAATATATAGCAATATTATAAATGTCATTGCACTTCTTATTGTAGAGATAGCAATATGATTAATGGGGGGGAGGATGCTTTTTTCATCGCGAGGGTGTGTAAATTCGAATCAAAAAAACTCAATAATTAACTATTGAGGTACTATTTTCTCTAGAGTTCGGGAGTAACATAACCTTTTTTATGTACTTAGTTTTTAATTGAATGATACATAAACTGCAAATAAAATTGTTTGAACTGAACAACGAATGATCGGTACACCAATTTCTTGTCGGTTAGAGTACTGAGAGAGTGGGGCGAGATCCAGAACCGAGAAACTGGCTGAATATTCAAACGACGAGTGAAACCTAAATGAAATCTTCGGATAGATATATCTGTATAGTGAAACAAGTGAATAGTTCAGTTGCTTGAATATAGAGAAAAATATTGTGCGTTTTTCATTGAGTTAACTCAGCATATTTGTCTTCTCTGTTATTGGTTATAATCTGTAAAGATTGATATGTACTACAATATTTTTTTTTTTCATAATGGTCTTCAGTCCGCATGAACGTTTTTCAAGCGATTTAAAACTAAAAATTTGAATTAATAGATCACTACTTCTAATATTACTCTCTGATCTTAATCTGGAGGCAGTTCTTGGTTACATATTTCTTACTCATCAAATAATAATTAATGATAGAGTGCACTACCTTCGCGTGGGGAGAGCGGATATGTGAGAAGTCTTAGCCAAATTGGGAGAGATAAAAAAGTGACAGGGTTGGTGCATTCACAGGTGCTTGCCTAGAGGAGTACACGCACTTCCCCTGTGTTGACTCTGAGGTGTCTAGGGTAGGTGGTCGGCCGCCCAGCTAGAGCCCCATTAGTCTTCAGAATGGTACCAATAGGTTTTGTACACATCGCATAGGATCGCTCATCAGCGTAAGTCATAGTAGATCTTAGGTGGTTGTTGTCACACAACATCCTGAGCTATAATTCTTCCAAATGTGATACTTAGTTAGAGAAAAATGGGCTATTCACATGATTGGGACAGCAACTAGTTTTGAATCATCACAATGACTCAGGCTGTTTTAATTATCTTATTTTGGTAAACAAAATTTCTTTTTAAGGAATTGGGTATACCTACGACCATCTAAGAATAGGTTCTTAGACTTACAATTATACTGGGTTATGTCGATGTACAAAAACGCAACGATGAATTTATACTCATATTTTTTTCTTTTTGTGTTTTTATAACTAAATATTATTATATTTACACGTAAAAAATTTTGAAACGGTCTATTTATTGTTAATTAATTAATTTCTTAAATAAGGCTCTGCTCTTTGCTACTCTTTCGATGATACAATTCTCAAACAATTGATGGCCCTCTAACTTATCAATTCCCTTACACTGGGTTAAAAAAAAACAGGAATAATGAAAAGAAAAAAACACTATATAAAAAGAAGAAAAAAACTTTTAAAAAACCATGGTGTATTTTAAAAAGAAAATGAAATGAAAATGATCTCTTTTTAAAATAATTATATTGCTATAACCTTTCTCCATATTTGATTACGCACACGACAGTAAAAACAGTACAATGATAGCTCGAGTATAGGAAGGACACAGAAACTTCAGGTATAACAATATTAATTAGCTGAAATGAAATCATATTATAGTAATTGGTAGGTAATAAATCCTGGTATTTAACTTCACACGATATCAATTAAAAAATTGATGTTTTATAGGTATGTTACATGGATTTATTTATTCTCAATTTTACATATCAAAAGGAAAAAATGTTCTGGGACTTGCATGATAACAAACGTGTTTTGACTCTTTCCGTAACGACCTATTTATCACTGGTGTAATTTTATAATCAACGACTAATTTCTCGACGGTTTACGAGAATCATTTAATGGTGAACTCTAAATGTACGTAAATGTAGCTAATTTCTGAATCTAAAAAACGTGGCTACGCCGCTATTCAATATCATATTCATATACGCTTTGTAGCAGTCGAGTTGCGTGGATATATATCATATACTAACACATAATTCTTCGTTTAGAATCCTTCTAAGTGCACCTGAATTCGCATATCACAATAGTTAGCAAGACTTCTGACAAGTCGAGATAGTAGTTAAAGATTATGGCTGAGGAGTATTCATAATGAGTACAATCATAATAACATATTTTTCAAGTATTATTTGAGAAGACCATAGATCTTCCACTACAATTTCTTTTTTGGATAATTAAAACAGACTCATCACATATTGAGGCCCTAAAGTGTGGTCACCCTCAATTTGGTTCCTGATCGTGACTACTATTTACGTAAATTAATATTTAATAAATAACGAGAGGCGAGATAGTTTGATTCACAAGTAGAAACACATCGTTTACGGTAGAGTACTAAAAACATTGGGCTCCGAATAGATACAATCCCTTTCACACACATTAACATATTCGAGGGTATGTATGAGGGATGATCTATATCATGAGATTTTACACATTCATAGATATCTCGCAAAGTCGGAGTGTAAGTGCCAGGATCAGGCTGCATCTCGTGCTGAGGAATATTAACGCGTCGGGATCCTCGGGTCTGGGGGGTTCAGGCAGGTCGATCCCAGATCCCGCCGTGAGCCCCCTTTGGCTGTTGTTCGTGAGAGAGGCACGAATAAAAGTAGGAAGCGCGGGGATTACCCGCTCGTCTCGGAGAATAACTTGAAGTAACACTTAGAAATAAGACCAGAGGCCTCCGTATAGATCACAGCAGGGTGATCAAGGACACACTCCGGATAAAAAGATTGGCCTCCCTGCTCAAAACAGGCACCTGAGATGCCAAGCATAGGTCCTCTAATATTTGTGCAGTCACCTTCACCGGCATTGGCGACGTTTCCACTATGAGTGAATCACTAATCTCAGACAGTGGGAAACGCTAAAAACCAAGTTAATAGATTACAGAGAGGCATAAACAGTACCAGTCTAGAGTAATAGATCTTTGGCGAACTCGATATAAAATACAGCCACAGAATCTGGACCAGATTCGGACTTTATTATTTGTGATATTTTTTACATTAATATTTGATCTAATGGTACGATTGCCACATGTCTAGCATTATTATGATTAAACAGTGACACTGAGTTTGGACTATTGGTAACATATCGTCAACTAAGTGTCATTTTCTATGTGATAGTTGAACGTGTACACGCCACGATTCGACTACTTTTGTATGGTGTTGTTGTCGATCTCAGTCTGATTCAGGCTAATCAGGCACGCGAGGATGCAATGTCGACTCGCCGAGGTCAGCGAACATTTTGCTAAGAAGGAAGCGGGGCAACTTTACATCTCCTACACAAAATGACAAGCCTTTGAGATGTTCCTTGGCACGCGGTTACTATCGCTCTGGAATCTGTTACAGAGTCAAAGGTCGGATTTTGTTGACATTCTACTACAAACGCTGGCGCGCTAATTATTATTGACCTATTGTGTGTTTTGTCGTATTTGGACAAAACATCAATATAGTCATTTTATATCATTACCTGATATTGTTGCTAAACAAGCGTCACATCCGGCTCATGCAATCTCTTTTATCATAATGAGCATTGATAACGTTTAGTGCAACGATATAGACAGATTGGATTTGATGCTATATAATGGGTATTTTGTAGACGAACGGATTCTGCTTTTATAGTTAAACCAAAAACATAATCATTATGTTTAAGAACTCAGTTGAAACACATTAGATTATACGTATGTACATGACAATTGTTTCTATATTCGTCAAAATCTGACTGTTGATAGGAAGGGGGCTTTTTTTTTGACGCTTTCTATAAATAGACTATTATCTGAAACTGTCTTGTTGCATAATCGTGCTGGTCATCCCACTCAACTCAAGTTGAGTAAATCATTAGCGGAATAGGAAATCGTTATGATATATCAAGCTCTATGTACTTATGAGTATTATAGTTGAAAATGAAATACGCAAAAGAATTGTGAGATCAGAGACGTGCCGATTTATTCCTGAGAGTTATTTGCTCGTGTATTCTACGAGAAGTCCATCTCTATCGTATTGAGTAAAATCCAGGTTTTTGTAATTAAAACGAAATGAGTGTGCGTTATGTGGCAGAGAAACAAATTGTTATTTCAGTTTTTGAATACAGACTCCTTTTCCATTTCTTTTTGATTGTGATAAAGTGGTTGATCTGGGATTTAGACTAACCTTTACTCGAAGAGGAAAATACAATTATATAATACTCGTATGGAAAGAGTGTTTTTGATACAGCGGGCAAATGAATTAAAACTCTTTAAACTTAACCCTATACAAATAATATTTAGGAGTATTTTAACAATAACTTTTGTGCTTTAACTAAGTCGTTTTATTATGTGAGTTATTTGTGCATAAATTTGGCTACTATTTGGTAACTGTTCTTTTGACACTCTCGCCTCCCTCGCCTAACCCCCACACAAGTTGGTTTTGTAAAATTAATACGCGTCAATAATAAAATTTGTTCTTATTAAGTATGTAACAGGTTAGTTTCTTTAGAGTGAAATTTCTTTTGTATTAAAGTAAAAACATATACACATTAGTTGGTATCACTTGGTTTGTCCCACATCCACAGACGTTTTTTTTTATTCCTTCTCTTCTGTTTTTTTATGATATAAGCTTATAGGTTTTTTTTGAACTAGATATTTTGATTATTACTTACTATTGGCTAGATATTTTTTTTTTTAATTGGCCAACAAAAAAATAAGGGAAGGGGTCTATATTGTTTTTGAGTCTATTTCATCTTTATTTAGGGAGTGTATATATCAATAAACAACAAATATAGAGTGCGAATTTTCCAATTTTCGATACTACATTGATTTTTCGTTATCTATAAAACACTACACCTATTCGCTCATTATATGTGGCTTAATCGTGCGTGTAATCCTTTTTCAAGTGCAGTTTAAATTTTTTTTTTGTCATTTGATTTATAATGTATACTAAATGGGGATCAAGATCTAAAGGGAATACAGTGAACTAAAATTTCTCGTACAAGTAGTTCCTCAAACATAGGAAAATAAAATTAGAACCATAAGGTTGGTGAGCTAATTGACACGGTACACCACATGCTGACCAGCCAGGGGGTGATGTTCATGGTCGCCCAAGTGGAGAGGAGATGTGTAATAAGGCATCCCCTGCTCTGTACCGCGTTTTTCTACAACCCGACGCTGAGCCATAGTTCTTGTAAAGGATCAGTACGAAGACGAGACACAGTGGTATAGTCCCAATTTTCTAGACTGTGCTGATAAGATCCGAGCTATAAAGAAACTTATGGTGTTGTTAGCTTCACGGCGAGAGACTGTACGATCAAGCAATCGGTCGTGACACTCAAGGGGAGGTAAGTGTGCATTTAATTCGGTAACTCACATACCTGGATGTGATACACGCACTGCAACTAGGTCACAACATTCATTTCTGTAGAATACATGACTTTGCCATTTCTAACTTCGCTGGTGATACTGTGGATATTGGTAAGATCTCCCCTATGCCTCTAATGCGAAACTAAATAGGATTTGGGTAAATATGACTTGGCCCTCGGATCAAAGTCAAATACATGAAATAGATAGATGACAATGGATCAAGAGCTCTCGTTATATCGCGTAACTGCGGAGTGAGAACGTTGAGAGAGACACTATACTTACAACGCAAACGAATCTATACTCTAGTCTTTCAGACTAAATACATCAGAGATAGAACATGGAAAAGTGCTAAGGGAAATATTTTTGCTTACACTCTACAAAATGATGGGAGGTTATCCAGATGGAGAAGGCTCTGAACTGTTAAATATGTCGTTCCTGCTCAGAGGGGCTTAAGATAGTATCCAATTAAATGAAATTTGTACAGGGCCTCCCGCTTCGATATAAATAAACATGACGTGTGAGTACTCCCTACTTTCGATACTTGATCCCACTTTACTACTTTGCACCACTTGCGTTGAGGCGAGATGCCTTACTACACATCTTGGAGTTATGTGGGATGCGATAGGTTAATCACTCAATAATTAAAGTTTTAGGAAATCGTAAAGCTAACTATGAAATTCGATAACTTTCAGTATGACACAAATACAGCTAACCTGCTCGCTTATAACACTTATACATGTATAAGATTAGACGGAAAGTACATGGAAAGTTTGGTGTTAAAGGTTTGGTGTGGTTCCGTAACGCACACGTTTCTCGTTTCTTTTTTCGTTCATAATCATCTACAAATTGTTGATATACGTTAAACTACCACACTCGGAGAGACGGTGTCGAATAATCGACGCACTAACCCTCTGAGTACACAAGTAACATAAGCGAGACTGTTTGGATGCAAGACTGTATTGGTGTAATATCATAGTGAGTAAGAGGTCCTATTTGAGAGCTCTCTAGACTCCGAATATCAAGCCTTGACTCAGTAACCATTGAGGCAGCAAGCTCGCACAGGAAGTAGTGAGAGTAGAATTTACTGGAGGAGTAAGAATCCTCGTTTCTCGCACCAGGTCCGTTTCCCGTATAGATCGATCTGCAACATCTCCAGTGGTTCTGTCTTCGCGAGAATCGTAATTGACGATGTCAACTATAGATAGTTGTGAGGGATTCGCCCCCGTATGTTAGCTTGCGACTAACCATAGTCTCTGGTGATGATGTTGTAACAGTGTATTCTTGGATTGAGAAATCTCTTTGGCACACTCTCTCACTCTTGTACTTCAACACAATCAGGTCAAAGGCATGATTACAAAGTGAGTAATAAATATTTTAAAAAAACATACTCGCGTGATTTCCGTCCGCTCTAGCCTCTTCTGGTTTTTCGTCTCTGCTAACATTGAAAGAGAGGGCCCGCGCAAACGATAACATATACACCACGCTGGTGGTGATCAAATGGATTCTTAATCGACCAATACACAAAAAAATTCTAGACAATCAATCACCATACTACAGGCAAGGAAAGACTTTGTGCGAATATGAGGCAAATCCAAACGGGATCCTTTCTTGACATATCTGGCGCATGGGGGCTATCGTTACTAGAAAGAAATGAATGCAATATAGGATGGATGATATTGCCAGCTAAAGTACAGACTGCTCTGTATCTCTCTAAAGATTCCCTTATATATCGCGACATCGATCAACACCCGCATGTGTGGACCCATCCCCTCTAGAGTGTCTTGGTCCGTCCTGTCTATCGTCACTGTACCCCGTCTCTCCATGTTTCCGAGACTGGGTTTCTGAGAAAAGCGAATAGAACTCCCACGTAAGTCAGTTGATAGATGTCCGACATATATATCACTATATACAAAGCTTTTAAATGGCCCTTGATCGTTACATGTTGATAAGATTAGAGTATAACTTCTAATATGTAAATATTTTGTATCTTCCCTATAACAAGTATAAATCAGTATGGTCAAAAAAGATGATATAACTTATAGGTATAATCCCCTATAGGTGTTGGTGCCTACGTGTCTCGTCAACCCTTCTCTCGATTGAGGTAGTTTATTGTAGCACAAACCTTGTAATTTCTTGTCTTAATAGTAAATCCAAGATATTGACTTCTCATATACAATTTGGTCAGATTTTCCTGGTCGAATGTGGGCTTTCAAGAAAAGGAACAGTATATTTATGTTTTGTAAGATGTATTTTTTACTTAGTAATTTAATCATATGTTAAAACTTTTTATATCACCACCTCTTTTTACTCAATTTAGGTTGTGTCATCTCATTTCACGATTTTGTAGACCCTCTCTGGGTGTTTAATAGATTTTGTTACACAAAGCTGTATTTTATAACTGTGTCGCCTTTAAAGGTCAATAGATGTAACAGAATCAAGTTGGATTTGAAATGCACAGTAAGTCCCCTAAAAATAGAACTAACGACATTATAAGGAATATTAATACCACAAGAAGATTGGGGGCGCGTGCCATTCAATCGGAAATCCCGCTCTGGAACGACACAATGTACGCTTGAGTACCTGATGGTTGCCTACGAGAGATATATAGGGCATACTCACCCATGTTGTAACCGGGTCACATTATCTCTATGTTGGCAAATGAATACTGCAGTGTATATTAATTTTGAACTTCCCCGGTGAATTTTGCGAGAAAAAATCCAATAAATAAGCATTGACATGTACATGTATATAATAAAGCTTAGAAGATTGATTTAGTGTGTCAAAGTTCATTAAAATACCAGTGCAATCTTGAACATCACGCGTTTTATACAATGATAGAGGCCAGTTTTGAAAATAAACAGCCCCTCACTTGTTCTTAATACGTATCTCTCCATACTCTCAGAACTTAAAATATTGACAAAAACATGCCAGCTTTGATACCGGGAGGAGGGAGGAAAAAGGAGAGATAGGCTCGATGTACTCAGGGGTCTCAAAAAACTTACTACGAGGGACTGGTTGCATTCCATTGGCCTTTGAACCTAGAGTCACCTGAATCCAACAAGGCTATTGGTTTGTGTATCTAGGAGGAGTCTTTCGGTGAGTTAGACCGTTAAAAACATCCAGACTTTGTGGAGTTTGGTTTATGATATAAGATCTTAATTGAATATATACGTCGAATGTTAATGCAACTGAGATTGATCACTCGCTTTACGCAAACGAATAATATGCACATTCATCAGTCGGACCTCTCTCTGCCACTATAATGGGAGAATAATAAAAATCATTCGAATAGGGTATGTGTCAAAAATTACATGACTCACTACTACCCACAATCCAGGTGGAGGTAATACGAGAAGCTGTAATAGGGGAGCTCAACATATAAAGTGGAAGGCTATCAATAAAGAGTTATAATGTATAAATACAAAATATGGTACTATTGATCCTAAATTTTAATGAAGCGCAAGAGAGGTGTCTAAAACAAATCGGAGTATTTTGTTCTGTATGCACGAAGAAACGACTAGTGGACAGAAGGTGAAGAAGTCTGGAACAGAGGAACTGGCAATATTTAGTTGGAAGCTTCCTGGAATAGAGGAATTCAAGGTGTTGGTGTTAATTCAATAATCTCGATGACAGACTATACTCATGTACAGTGTGCGCATTGTACAAAGGGAATCACAGATAGGGGCGGAGGTACCTTGTATAGTAAGGAGCCTACATTAGCGAGGAGCTCATTAAGTGTTATAGTTTTTAAGCTGCTCAATGAGTAGTTATGGTTAAATGGTGAAAATGTATGCTTAGTCATTTTAAAAAAGTCAATAATATAACATATATACATACAATAGGAGAATACGTACTTTCAAAGTTGAACATAAGATAAAAGGGTTAAATCGCAAGTGATATATATTTCACATGAAACAGACATGGTACATGAATGTGAATATTAGGTAAGGTTAGGGTATTTATACATGTTTTCTTAATGGGATAAATACAATGTACTAACCTGGGAGGAGAGTGGGTTGACTATTAGAAATGCAATGCAATAACTACAATATGGTAGATCTAAGTATTTGTTGTGTATTCACTTGTGAATATTTTTATTAGTGTGAAGCATTTACTCATGTAAATAAACTTGCTAGTCAATCTTTAATATAATACATATTATTTTATTTTTGACTTATTTTTTGTATTTAAATTTCCACTATATCGTCACTGGGTGAAAAAGCGATGAGGTAGAGGAGATAAAAAACATTTGAATATTACTGCTAGTCTATTGAAGGTCTTTTCACCTTGAGGGCTTTGTTTGTTAAGATCAGGGTGGTATAGGAGATTAAGAATTGGTTTTTTAAAACAGCATATACTAATCGTTGTAGTCGGCGTTTTTTCCATTCCCGGGGTATACCAGTCTGTATTACTCGGCTCGTGGGGTCCTTGAACATAGAGTCTACATTCTTTTCTAAAATTAGGGAGTGATGCAATTAGTTTTATAAATATATACAGGGTCAATCGATTCTAGTTCGTGCTTGATAATATATTTAATCTATATAAAAGATGAATCTCGCATAGAATATAAACTGCAGGGTACGAAGAGTCAAAATTGTCCTATCATAGGCATAATCAATACGCTGAACACAAGGAGATTTAATAATGAGTTGAGAGTCCAATAAACAGGGGATAAAGTTTTGAGAGCATAAGATATGGTATTGGCTACTAATGGCACGAAACACGCACTGTCCTGTTAAATCTAAGGAGAAACTAGCTGAGAAGGCAATCTTAATTTATTATATTGCTTTAATAAATATATAAGCCATCACTCGCCTTCTATGTAATAGCCACAAGGGGCATGAAGGTATCTCCACTTGGCAAAGAGAGATGGTTCACCTCTTGTTTTGTTACATATGGGGGGCCCATTATGCTATTTTACATTATGTTAATCTGCTGTCAAGTTTTTAAATAAAGTTCACATGAGCCTAGCTTGGTAACATCGTCTTTAACAGTTGCCTATTTACTGTGGTACTCAGAGGGTCTGGGTTTAATGCACGGCGCGGTGGGTTTAATAGGCATTTTTGTAAAAAAGGGAAAAGTTCTCACCACCTACACCAATCATATATCGTCCTAATTTTACATGAAGCTATAGGCCACATTGTTGTTTACTAAACTGAAATGATTCTATCACCTTGATTCACGTTATAAGAGGTTATACTGAACACCGGTACAGGATACAGTATCTCTCACAGCTGTGGAGTGAAAGGCTCAAGGGTTGAAGCTGATATGGTAATGTTATTGCATTTTATGCGGAAATGTGGATGTACATTCTATTTTGTCTAGTCAACCCGGACGATTTCAGCTTCTCCGATCTCGTCAACTTCCTCCATATTTTTAGCAATCGATTCCATCATCACTCCTCGCAGTATGTGTGTGTTTGTCTTCAACACTTATTCGATACCGCAAGAGCCTTGATCTGCGTAGATCAGTTTTTTGAATCGATGGCGCAAGCTAACTGTACAGGACAAGTTGTGTTGCACTGGTTTCAAACATTCACGCGTTTAAAAGCCCAAGCATTTCGTTAACATTCACTAGTGGCGTTTATAACACACTTACAGTTTACCAATATTGCCTAACATTGAGTCTCAACCTCGCTTCTGTATTTGTTGTTCATACCATTGTTAAGCCAAAACAAACCCCGTTTTTTCAATCACGGAATTGAAATACGGACTGTTCCGTGTTAAGCCGTGATCCAGACTGTGGGCTCACGGCGGGTGTGACGGTCAACAGGGGAATGCTTACTCCTCCTAGGCACCTGATCCCACTCTGGTGTGTCCAGGGGTCCGTGATTGCCCAACTCTTATTTTTGTATTCTAATTGGGACTTGCGAGATTCGATCAC
>CAJDSM010072251.1:16910-37537 GCA_903981925.1 Ostrea lurida
TTGCAGACATTCTTAATACTATAAATCATAGAATAATGCACCCAGGTTTCCTACACCAAATGAATCTTGTACCCAAAGGAGAGGTTTGGGCCATGACTGGAAAAGCGCTCAGACTAGATTTAAGGGTGTCTTAATCACGTTGTCAGCTAAACACCGGGCATCGAGGCTGGCTTTGTTTATAGCATCTAAGTACAATACCTTAGGGAGCTGGGTCACTTGCGAGGGCTATAAATATAATTAGCTATACTTACACTCTCTCCTTAAATTGATAACACTCAGGACTGTCTGAATTAGCCTTTCAACCTCTTTATCCTTTGCAGACACATATACGCGAATGCCCATGTGTAGTGTAAAAAAATAAGCCCTTTATAAATAAAGCATAGTAGGAAACAAAAAACCAATTTTTGCAGGTCAATATTCAAATGTTGTATTCCTTTCTAATTATTGGATTAGTATAGACCCAAAGGCCTAGCAAGGGTTAGCTCTTCGTTATCAATACCTTTTCAATCCAATTCGTGGAGGCCATATGGAGGTGATTACAGCTGATTGACACCAATGTAGCTAACTCAGTTTGGATAAAAATAGGGTACATTGCAATTGTATATTTACGTACACGTAACCAACTTGGAGGTATGATTAAGCAAGACTCTACTGTTGGCAGCCAGACGCGACATGATACTCGTCACAAACAGAACGGTACCTCGGTGGTGGTTCTTTTGGTTACCGCGAATTACAAGTTAAGTAGAGAGGACATATCCTCGGATCTTGCAAAACTTTATTTAAATACTTGAGGCTAGCAAATATTTTTTAAGTATGGGAGACTATATAGTTTAAAATTTTGGTTACCAGGAGGTGACACCTTACTGTTTCCCACAGGGGTGTCAATCGGAACCTTTTGGCATTAAGGGGATGGCCATATACACGGCTATATATTGATGCCTCGGCTCCCTCGTTTAAGCGGCCGTGGCCCAATTCTCGCAATAACACTTTTATTACACTCTAATTGATACCATATGTTTTTTTCTTGGTTTCAGAATAATCCCTCTGGCTTTGCTTTATTGTACATTGCTACTCTCTGGTAGTTTTTTTCACGACATGCCCGGATGGCTTTCCTAGCTATAGAAATTTCTTTAAGTCCTACTTATTGGAAAACACGCTTGGGTAATCAATGAGGAAAAATGATGATCTGTCACCCATATTAAATGAAAATTACCCAAGGTGCAAACATCTTCATCTGGTGAGTAAATGGTGTAATACCAAATTTGCCTTGATAGGGAATGAAAATTCGACGTTATATTCATACGGAGGGAATATTTCTGTCTAAAGAACTCATTGTAACACACGGGAATGTACTTTATTATCACACGTAGAATAGTGTCAACTATAGAGGACTCGCAAATATAGTGAAGGGTAAAGAAAACGACGGGCTACGCGGCCAAATTCGATGAAAATCGAGTAAAAGGTTATTACTTTAAAAATCGTGATACACTGTATTAAAAAATGAAAATAACCCAAATAAAACAGACAGGATGGTCGAAATATCTACCTTATCATTTATGGTCGACTATAACTGCTGCTATGAATTGACAACATTTATTTTATCAAATAGCAAATATATAGCAACTGAGTTAATCATGCTCACTGTTTTCAATTAGACCACTTGCTCCATTCAAACTAGTGAACATAAACAAAATATAATAATATATTTTACTGAATGTGCAATTATCTCTAAAACCTTAATTTGGTTTAAAATTAATATGCTCATTGGTTAAATAATATCATAATAACACCATATGTAATCATTTCAATTTCTTTTTTGATCATTAACACAATTGCTGTAACTAATATCCATGTTACACTTCTATTTTTTCATATTAACATTCAGTATTGGTGTGAATAGTAAATGTGTTATTTTTTGGTTTTTATAACTTTTTCGCTACATCATAGACAATATATTTCAACTTCACAGGGGTCAGTGGCCATTTAGGAATATTTTTAATAACAAAGACCAATGACAAGTGCCCAGGCAAAAGATGCTATTTATATCACATAATATGTTCACAAATTGGTTCTGTAACAGGCACGACTGAGTAACAGGTGTATATACGAGGCAAGTCAATCGGAGGTGAGAACCTGCTGATCTCCCCAACCCTTATCCAGTTCTGTTCGCGACTCCCACATCTCTCCTCTCTTTCTCCATCCAAACTTCGCGTTTTGGCGCAGAAGAGCGGGCTGATTGCCAACTCTACAACGCGTTTCTATATGTGAAATGTCTGCAACCTCACTGATATATCATTGTCTTTATTACTCATTAAGGTGTAGCCAGGTTTCATTTAATTTAGACATGTAACCTGGTGCGCCTATTTCATTTCTATTTACTAACATTCATTATGTGTCTACGCAGGTTCATTATATTTGAACATCTCGTAACCTGTTTATTCTATATGTTACGTTCCCAGTCTCAATGCATCCCTTGTCGAGTCGTTGCCGGGTGCTTGGTGAGCAGTGGGGATTGAAGCCCCAGAAATTACGTAGGCGTCCCGTTGTCACTATGTAAAGTGATGGTGGACCCGACCAAAGATGCTCCTGCTCAAAGGCCCCGGAGTGCGGAGCAACCAGTCCTAAATTTTGTCAAGCCTCGTACCTGTAATGTGAGTTTCTCCGTAGTACATCATATGTAGTAATTAATTATCTCATATTATATGCGTGCAGAGGGAACGGCCAATGTTTGAGTATAAATTAACACTTACCTAAATTAGTATATAAGATTGCCCAATTATGGTATCTCTCACGCACGGTAATGCATCTCTTATGTGGGGAGTTTTTTAACTGTGTAATTATAAAATGCGACCTTCGGTAATCAATAGCTAGGCATAAATGAAACTTGTATATTTTGGTTCATAAATATATTCTAATATGTTTACTCACAACGACAACAGAAATTGGCGGTTTTTCTCTTCTATTCCTCAAAAACTGTGGCTAATCTCATTTTCTTATTACAACGCAACTATAATTTTGGAGGAAAGTAATTGACATGGTTAAATTTTAATGTGGGAAATACGTTGCAAATCTCTGATTTTGACACTACATTCGTTACCAATCATCTTCTAAGCTTTATTTATACATGTACACTGTATCTTCTATTGGATTTTCCGCAAATTGTCAACAGTTCATATCTACGGCAGAAGTCTCATAATTTGGATTATGTAATCCTGCAAGTGATATTGCATTAGGTAGTTATTCAATCCCATACTGTATAAACAGGAAACAATTTCCATTTATACTTTATCCATACGCAACGGATAGAGATGCTTTATCATTCTTGCAGACTGGAAGTATTATTGGCCGGGTTACGTCATTTGGGGAATCTAGCTGAAATTATACGGTTAGTGTTCTGAACTTTGTTGGCTGTTCTGTACGGGTGCTTGGTCTGTGGGGTCTAGTCATAATGGGAACTTATTCATAAAAGCTGCCTATTTTAATGTAGCTTGACACGAGGTGTGTCAATTAGCATTATAATAAGCAACACCACATCTAACCATAAATATTGGCACACTAGAAGATGTAATATTTCTCTGAAGAATCAATTTATAACTTGTATATTACGCACAATAACATTAAAATGCACTTTGAGCATAGAATTGACAAGAATTTTAGCATCTATGAGTATTTGTCATTTCATTTGGGGATAATAGGCACAATCACCACTTTTCAACTACCTCAAATCTATCAAATGTTGCGATTAGAGACACAGGAGCAGACACCATAGTTTTTTTTATTATTCTCACATCATTTTGCTACTTGCATCTATTCTGTAAGAGTAGAACACATTTTGTGGCATTCACACGGTATCAAATGAATCTTGTCCTAATAAAATTTTTTTTGAGTTATCGCATACGAACAACACTGTTCGTTTATTCGGGCGACATCACGGATTTTTACGATTGGAAAATAAAAGTTACGGACATATGTACGTAACCACAAGACGTGTACACAGCTCACGCTCTCGCCAAATGCGAGGTGGATTTGACACCCTGGTCGGGCTAGTGTCGTATCATTTTGTGAGAGGAATGGGGACTTCGCCTGATTCCTTCCTATTCTTCGGGGATGTATAACCACAGTGACTGGTCCTTGTCTTTCCGCTTCTCAATTATGTCGGAGGGTACTGTGATTAGCCACATTTGGGTACGGGGACATTTCTACAAGAAACCTCCGACGGGCTCTGTGGATTTTTATGTTGTTGTTGTGTTATTGAATATATGTGTGTGTTTAAGAAACTAACAGCCAGTGTTATCTACTTCAGCCAATTATGATTACGTGTAACAGTTGCACCACGGAAACGTAGTTCGATTTCATTATTGACACGGTGGACGAACCGACTCTAGTATATTTTCTTTACACTTCTGCAACTTTTTAATTGTATTACAGGGTAACGGTTACATTGTTGATAATCTCATATAATTATAGAAACTGAGGAAATTTTACAATAGATACAACGGATTTGGCAAGATTATGGGTTCTTCCTGAGAAAAAACTAGACTGACTTCGGAAGTTTATTTCGTGGAATAAAATGTGTTTACGCAAATATCTCGATTTTAGATTTGTAGGACAAGTACGACGGAAGTCACGCGCTGGACGGATATCCTCAGAATTTTCATTACTTGCAATTCGACATCTGCATATTCTTGTATTTGTAGAGTTACGACTTAACGACTTTCATAAGGCTTTTATTAGTTCATTCAAATTGGTACTTTGTTTATCAATATTATTCACAATATTTTTACGTAAAGTAATATTATCTCTGAGACAAGATTCATTCCGAAAAACATGTACCGTTATCTTTGATATCATCACCGTATTCGTATAGAAATGTCAATGTTGTTTGACTTGATTACGTACGAGGCTTTAGTGTTGCAATTTATCGACATTCCTCCTTGAATTATTTGAATATATAGCAATATTATAAATGTCATTGCACTTCTTATTGTAGAGATAGCAATATGATTAATGGGGGGGAGGATGCTTTTTTCATCGCGAGGGTGTGTAAATTCGAATCAAAAAAACTCAATAATTAACTATTGAGGTACTATTTTCTCTAGAGTTCGGGAGTAACATAACCTTTTTTATGTACTTAGTTTTTAATTGAATGATACATAAACTGCAAATAAAATTGTTTGAACTGAACAACGAATGATCGGTACACCAATTTCTTGTCGGTTAGAGTACTGAGAGAGTGGGGCGAGATCCAGAACCGAGAAACTGGCTGAATATTCAAACGACGAGTGAAACCTAAATGAAATCTTCGGATAGATATATCTGTATAGTGAAACAAGTGAATAGTTCAGTTGCTTGAATATAGAGAAAAATATTGTGCGTTTTTCATTGAGTTAACTCAGCATATTTGTCTTCTCTGTTATTGGTTATAATCTGTAAAGATTGATATGTACTACAATATTTTTTTTTTTCATAATGGTCTTCAGTCCGCATGAACGTTTTTCAAGCGATTTAAAACTAAAAATTTGAATTAATAGATCACTACTTCTAATATTACTCTCTGATCTTAATCTGGAGGCAGTTCTTGGTTACATATTTCTTACTCATCAAATAATAATTAATGATAGAGTGCACTACCTTCGCGTGGGGAGAGCGGATATGTGAGAAGTCTTAGCCAAATTGGGAGAGATAAAAAAGTGACAGGGTTGGTGCATTCACAGGTGCTTGCCTAGAGGAGTACACGCACTTCCCCTGTGTTGACTCTGAGGTGTCTAGGGTAGGTGGTCGGCCGCCCAGCTAGAGCCCCATTAGTCTTCAGAATGGTACCAATAGGTTTTGTACACATCGCATAGGATCGCTCATCAGCGTAAGTCATAGTAGATCTTAGGTGGTTGTTGTCACACAACATCCTGAGCTATAATTCTTCCAAATGTGATACTTAGTTAGAGAAAAATGGGCTATTCACATGATTGGGACAGCAACTAGTTTTGAATCATCACAATGACTCAGGCTGTTTTAATTATCTTATTTTGGTAAACAAAATTTCTTTTTAAGGAATTGGGTATACCTACGACCATCTAAGAATAGGTTCTTAGACTTACAATTATACTGGGTTATGTCGATGTACAAAAACGCAACGATGAATTTATACTCATATTTTTTTCTTTTTGTGTTTTTATAACTAAATATTATTATATTTACACGTAAAAAATTTTGAAACGGTCTATTTATTGTTAATTAATTAATTTCTTAAATAAGGCTCTGCTCTTTGCTACTCTTTCGATGATACAATTCTCAAACAATTGATGGCCCTCTAACTTATCAATTCCCTTACACTGGGTTAAAAAAAAACAGGAATAATGAAAAGAAAAAAACACTATATAAAAAGAAGAAAAAAACTTTTAAAAAACCATGGTGTATTTTAAAAAGAAAATGAAATGAAAATGATCTCTTTTTAAAATAATTATATTGCTATAACCTTTCTCCATATTTGATTACGCACACGACAGTAAAAACAGTACAATGATAGCTCGAGTATAGGAAGGACACAGAAACTTCAGGTATAACAATATTAATTAGCTGAAATGAAATCATATTATAGTAATTGGTAGGTAATAAATCCTGGTATTTAACTTCACACGATATCAATTAAAAAATTGATGTTTTATAGGTATGTTACATGGATTTATTTATTCTCAATTTTACATATCAAAAGGAAAAAATGTTCTGGGACTTGCATGATAACAAACGTGTTTTGACTCTTTCCGTAACGACCTATTTATCACTGGTGTAATTTTATAATCAACGACTAATTTCTCGACGGTTTACGAGAATCATTTAATGGTGAACTCTAAATGTACGTAAATGTAGCTAATTTCTGAATCTAAAAAACGTGGCTACGCCGCTATTCAATATCATATTCATATACGCTTTGTAGCAGTCGAGTTGCGTGGATATATATCATATACTAACACATAATTCTTCGTTTAGAATCCTTCTAAGTGCACCTGAATTCGCATATCACAATAGTTAGCAAGACTTCTGACAAGTCGAGATAGTAGTTAAAGATTATGGCTGAGGAGTATTCATAATGAGTACAATCATAATAACATATTTTTCAAGTATTATTTGAGAAGACCATAGATCTTCCACTACAATTTCTTTTTTGGATAATTAAAACAGACTCATCACATATTGAGGCCCTAAAGTGTGGTCACCCTCAATTTGGTTCCTGATCGTGACTACTATTTACGTAAATTAATATTTAATAAATAACGAGAGGCGAGATAGTTTGATTCACAAGTAGAAACACATCGTTTACGGTAGAGTACTAAAAACATTGGGCTCCGAATAGATACAATCCCTTTCACACACATTAACATATTCGAGGGTATGTATGAGGGATGATCTATATCATGAGATTTTACACATTCATAGATATCTCGCAAAGTCGGAGTGTAAGTGCCAGGATCAGGCTGCATCTCGTGCTGAGGAATATTAACGCGTCGGGATCCTCGGGTCTGGGGGGTTCAGGCAGGTCGATCCCAGATCCCGCCGTGAGCCCCCTTTGGCTGTTGTTCGTGAGAGAGGCACGAATAAAAGTAGGAAGCGCGGGGATTACCCGCTCGTCTCGGAGAATAACTTGAAGTAACACTTAGAAATAAGACCAGAGGCCTCCGTATAGATCACAGCAGGGTGATCAAGGACACACTCCGGATAAAAAGATTGGCCTCCCTGCTCAAAACAGGCACCTGAGATGCCAAGCATAGGTCCTCTAATATTTGTGCAGTCACCTTCACCGGCATTGGCGACGTTTCCACTATGAGTGAATCACTAATCTCAGACAGTGGGAAACGCTAAAAACCAAGTTAATAGATTACAGAGAGGCATAAACAGTACCAGTCTAGAGTAATAGATCTTTGGCGAACTCGATATAAAATACAGCCACAGAATCTGGACCAGATTCGGACTTTATTATTTGTGATATTTTTTACATTAATATTTGATCTAATGGTACGATTGCCACATGTCTAGCATTATTATGATTAAACAGTGACACTGAGTTTGGACTATTGGTAACATATCGTCAACTAAGTGTCATTTTCTATGTGATAGTTGAACGTGTACACGCCACGATTCGACTACTTTTGTATGGTGTTGTTGTCGATCTCAGTCTGATTCAGGCTAATCAGGCACGCGAGGATGCAATGTCGACTCGCCGAGGTCAGCGAACATTTTGCTAAGAAGGAAGCGGGGCAACTTTACATCTCCTACACAAAATGACAAGCCTTTGAGATGTTCCTTGGCACGCGGTTACTATCGCTCTGGAATCTGTTACAGAGTCAAAGGTCGGATTTTGTTGACATTCTACTACAAACGCTGGCGCGCTAATTATTATTGACCTATTGTGTGTTTTGTCGTATTTGGACAAAACATCAATATAGTCATTTTATATCATTACCTGATATTGTTGCTAAACAAGCGTCACATCCGGCTCATGCAATCTCTTTTATCATAATGAGCATTGATAACGTTTAGTGCAACGATATAGACAGATTGGATTTGATGCTATATAATGGGTATTTTGTAGACGAACGGATTCTGCTTTTATAGTTAAACCAAAAACATAATCATTATGTTTAAGAACTCAGTTGAAACACATTAGATTATACGTATGTACATGACAATTGTTTCTATATTCGTCAAAATCTGACTGTTGATAGGAAGGGGGCTTTTTTTTTGACGCTTTCTATAAATAGACTATTATCTGAAACTGTCTTGTTGCATAATCGTGCTGGTCATCCCACTCAACTCAAGTTGAGTAAATCATTAGCGGAATAGGAAATCGTTATGATATATCAAGCTCTATGTACTTATGAGTATTATAGTTGAAAATGAAATACGCAAAAGAATTGTGAGATCAGAGACGTGCCGATTTATTCCTGAGAGTTATTTGCTCGTGTATTCTACGAGAAGTCCATCTCTATCGTATTGAGTAAAATCCAGGTTTTTGTAATTAAAACGAAATGAGTGTGCGTTATGTGGCAGAGAAACAAATTGTTATTTCAGTTTTTGAATACAGACTCCTTTTCCATTTCTTTTTGATTGTGATAAAGTGGTTGATCTGGGATTTAGACTAACCTTTACTCGAAGAGGAAAATACAATTATATAATACTCGTATGGAAAGAGTGTTTTTGATACAGCGGGCAAATGAATTAAAACTCTTTAAACTTAACCCTATACAAATAATATTTAGGAGTATTTTAACAATAACTTTTGTGCTTTAACTAAGTCGTTTTATTATGTGAGTTATTTGTGCATAAATTTGGCTACTATTTGGTAACTGTTCTTTTGACACTCTCGCCTCCCTCGCCTAACCCCCACACAAGTTGGTTTTGTAAAATTAATACGCGTCAATAATAAAATTTGTTCTTATTAAGTATGTAACAGGTTAGTTTCTTTAGAGTGAAATTTCTTTTGTATTAAAGTAAAAACATATACACATTAGTTGGTATCACTTGGTTTGTCCCACATCCACAGACGTTTTTTTTTATTCCTTCTCTTCTGTTTTTTTATGATATAAGCTTATAGGTTTTTTTTGAACTAGATATTTTGATTATTACTTACTATTGGCTAGATATTTTTTTTTTTAATTGGCCAACAAAAAAATAAGGGAAGGGGTCTATATTGTTTTTGAGTCTATTTCATCTTTATTTAGGGAGTGTATATATCAATAAACAACAAATATAGAGTGCGAATTTTCCAATTTTCGATACTACATTGATTTTTCGTTATCTATAAAACACTACACCTATTCGCTCATTATATGTGGCTTAATCGTGCGTGTAATCCTTTTTCAAGTGCAGTTTAAATTTTTTTTTTGTCATTTGATTTATAATGTATACTAAATGGGGATCAAGATCTAAAGGGAATACAGTGAACTAAAATTTCTCGTACAAGTAGTTCCTCAAACATAGGAAAATAAAATTAGAACCATAAGGTTGGTGAGCTAATTGACACGGTACACCACATGCTGACCAGCCAGGGGGTGATGTTCATGGTCGCCCAAGTGGAGAGGAGATGTGTAATAAGGCATCCCCTGCTCTGTACCGCGTTTTTCTACAACCCGACGCTGAGCCATAGTTCTTGTAAAGGATCAGTACGAAGACGAGACACAGTGGTATAGTCCCAATTTTCTAGACTGTGCTGATAAGATCCGAGCTATAAAGAAACTTATGGTGTTGTTAGCTTCACGGCGAGAGACTGTACGATCAAGCAATCGGTCGTGACACTCAAGGGGAGGTAAGTGTGCATTTAATTCGGTAACTCACATACCTGGATGTGATACACGCACTGCAACTAGGTCACAACATTCATTTCTGTAGAATACATGACTTTGCCATTTCTAACTTCGCTGGTGATACTGTGGATATTGGTAAGATCTCCCCTATGCCTCTAATGCGAAACTAAATAGGATTTGGGTAAATATGACTTGGCCCTCGGATCAAAGTCAAATACATGAAATAGATAGATGACAATGGATCAAGAGCTCTCGTTATATCGCGTAACTGCGGAGTGAGAACGTTGAGAGAGACACTATACTTACAACGCAAACGAATCTATACTCTAGTCTTTCAGACTAAATACATCAGAGATAGAACATGGAAAAGTGCTAAGGGAAATATTTTTGCTTACACTCTACAAAATGATGGGAGGTTATCCAGATGGAGAAGGCTCTGAACTGTTAAATATGTCGTTCCTGCTCAGAGGGGCTTAAGATAGTATCCAATTAAATGAAATTTGTACAGGGCCTCCCGCTTCGATATAAATAAACATGACGTGTGAGTACTCCCTACTTTCGATACTTGATCCCACTTTACTACTTTGCACCACTTGCGTTGAGGCGAGATGCCTTACTACACATCTTGGAGTTATGTGGGATGCGATAGGTTAATCACTCAATAATTAAAGTTTTAGGAAATCGTAAAGCTAACTATGAAATTCGATAACTTTCAGTATGACACAAATACAGCTAACCTGCTCGCTTATAACACTTATACATGTATAAGATTAGACGGAAAGTACATGGAAAGTTTGGTGTTAAAGGTTTGGTGTGGTTCCGTAACGCACACGTTTCTCGTTTCTTTTTTCGTTCATAATCATCTACAAATTGTTGATATACGTTAAACTACCACACTCGGAGAGACGGTGTCGAATAATCGACGCACTAACCCTCTGAGTACACAAGTAACATAAGCGAGACTGTTTGGATGCAAGACTGTATTGGTGTAATATCATAGTGAGTAAGAGGTCCTATTTGAGAGCTCTCTAGACTCCGAATATCAAGCCTTGACTCAGTAACCATTGAGGCAGCAAGCTCGCACAGGAAGTAGTGAGAGTAGAATTTACTGGAGGAGTAAGAATCCTCGTTTCTCGCACCAGGTCCGTTTCCCGTATAGATCGATCTGCAACATCTCCAGTGGTTCTGTCTTCGCGAGAATCGTAATTGACGATGTCAACTATAGATAGTTGTGAGGGATTCGCCCCCGTATGTTAGCTTGCGACTAACCATAGTCTCTGGTGATGATGTTGTAACAGTGTATTCTTGGATTGAGAAATCTCTTTGGCACACTCTCTCACTCTTGTACTTCAACACAATCAGGTCAAAGGCATGATTACAAAGTGAGTAATAAATATTTTAAAAAAACATACTCGCGTGATTTCCGTCCGCTCTAGCCTCTTCTGGTTTTTCGTCTCTGCTAACATTGAAAGAGAGGGCCCGCGCAAACGATAACATATACACCACGCTGGTGGTGATCAAATGGATTCTTAATCGACCAATACACAAAAAAATTCTAGACAATCAATCACCATACTACAGGCAAGGAAAGACTTTGTGCGAATATGAGGCAAATCCAAACGGGATCCTTTCTTGACATATCTGGCGCATGGGGGCTATCGTTACTAGAAAGAAATGAATGCAATATAGGATGGATGATATTGCCAGCTAAAGTACAGACTGCTCTGTATCTCTCTAAAGATTCCCTTATATATCGCGACATCGATCAACACCCGCATGTGTGGACCCATCCCCTCTAGAGTGTCTTGGTCCGTCCTGTCTATCGTCACTGTACCCCGTCTCTCCATGTTTCCGAGACTGGGTTTCTGAGAAAAGCGAATAGAACTCCCACGTAAGTCAGTTGATAGATGTCCGACATATATATCACTATATACAAAGCTTTTAAATGGCCCTTGATCGTTACATGTTGATAAGATTAGAGTATAACTTCTAATATGTAAATATTTTGTATCTTCCCTATAACAAGTATAAATCAGTATGGTCAAAAAAGATGATATAACTTATAGGTATAATCCCCTATAGGTGTTGGTGCCTACGTGTCTCGTCAACCCTTCTCTCGATTGAGGTAGTTTATTGTAGCACAAACCTTGTAATTTCTTGTCTTAATAGTAAATCCAAGATATTGACTTCTCATATACAATTTGGTCAGATTTTCCTGGTCGAATGTGGGCTTTCAAGAAAAGGAACAGTATATTTATGTTTTGTAAGATGTATTTTTTACTTAGTAATTTAATCATATGTTAAAACTTTTTATATCACCACCTCTTTTTACTCAATTTAGGTTGTGTCATCTCATTTCACGATTTTGTAGACCCTCTCTGGGTGTTTAATAGATTTTGTTACACAAAGCTGTATTTTATAACTGTGTCGCCTTTAAAGGTCAATAGATGTAACAGAATCAAGTTGGATTTGAAATGCACAGTAAGTCCCCTAAAAATAGAACTAACGACATTATAAGGAATATTAATACCACAAGAAGATTGGGGGCGCGTGCCATTCAATCGGAAATCCCGCTCTGGAACGACACAATGTACGCTTGAGTACCTGATGGTTGCCTACGAGAGATATATAGGGCATACTCACCCATGTTGTAACCGGGTCACATTATCTCTATGTTGGCAAATGAATACTGCAGTGTATATTAATTTTGAACTTCCCCGGTGAATTTTGCGAGAAAAAATCCAATAAATAAGCATTGACATGTACATGTATATAATAAAGCTTAGAAGATTGATTTAGTGTGTCAAAGTTCATTAAAATACCAGTGCAATCTTGAACATCACGCGTTTTATACAATGATAGAGGCCAGTTTTGAAAATAAACAGCCCCTCACTTGTTCTTAATACGTATCTCTCCATACTCTCAGAACTTAAAATATTGACAAAAACATGCCAGCTTTGATACCGGGAGGAGGGAGGAAAAAGGAGAGATAGGCTCGATGTACTCAGGGGTCTCAAAAAACTTACTACGAGGGACTGGTTGCATTCCATTGGCCTTTGAACCTAGAGTCACCTGAATCCAACAAGGCTATTGGTTTGTGTATCTAGGAGGAGTCTTTCGGTGAGTTAGACCGTTAAAAACATCCAGACTTTGTGGAGTTTGGTTTATGATATAAGATCTTAATTGAATATATACGTCGAATGTTAATGCAACTGAGATTGATCACTCGCTTTACGCAAACGAATAATATGCACATTCATCAGTCGGACCTCTCTCTGCCACTATAATGGGAGAATAATAAAAATCATTCGAATAGGGTATGTGTCAAAAATTACATGACTCACTACTACCCACAATCCAGGTGGAGGTAATACGAGAAGCTGTAATAGGGGAGCTCAACATATAAAGTGGAAGGCTATCAATAAAGAGTTATAATGTATAAATACAAAATATGGTACTATTGATCCTAAATTTTAATGAAGCGCAAGAGAGGTGTCTAAAACAAATCGGAGTATTTTGTTCTGTATGCACGAAGAAACGACTAGTGGACAGAAGGTGAAGAAGTCTGGAACAGAGGAACTGGCAATATTTAGTTGGAAGCTTCCTGGAATAGAGGAATTCAAGGTGTTGGTGTTAATTCAATAATCTCGATGACAGACTATACTCATGTACAGTGTGCGCATTGTACAAAGGGAATCACAGATAGGGGCGGAGGTACCTTGTATAGTAAGGAGCCTACATTAGCGAGGAGCTCATTAAGTGTTATAGTTTTTAAGCTGCTCAATGAGTAGTTATGGTTAAATGGTGAAAATGTATGCTTAGTCATTTTAAAAAAGTCAATAATATAACATATATACATACAATAGGAGAATACGTACTTTCAAAGTTGAACATAAGATAAAAGGGTTAAATCGCAAGTGATATATATTTCACATGAAACAGACATGGTACATGAATGTGAATATTAGGTAAGGTTAGGGTATTTATACATGTTTTCTTAATGGGATAAATACAATGTACTAACCTGGGAGGAGAGTGGGTTGACTATTAGAAATGCAATGCAATAACTACAATATGGTAGATCTAAGTATTTGTTGTGTATTCACTTGTGAATATTTTTATTAGTGTGAAGCATTTACTCATGTAAATAAACTTGCTAGTCAATCTTTAATATAATACATATTATTTTATTTTTGACTTATTTTTTGTATTTAAATTTCCACTATATCGTCACTGGGTGAAAAAGCGATGAGGTAGAGGAGATAAAAAACATTTGAATATTACTGCTAGTCTATTGAAGGTCTTTTCACCTTGAGGGCTTTGTTTGTTAAGATCAGGGTGGTATAGGAGATTAAGAATTGGTTTTTTAAAACAGCATATACTAATCGTTGTAGTCGGCGTTTTTTCCATTCCCGGGGTATACCAGTCTGTATTACTCGGCTCGTGGGGTCCTTGAACATAGAGTCTACATTCTTTTCTAAAATTAGGGAGTGATGCAATTAGTTTTATAAATATATACAGGGTCAATCGATTCTAGTTCGTGCTTGATAATATATTTAATCTATATAAAAGATGAATCTCGCATAGAATATAAACTGCAGGGTACGAAGAGTCAAAATTGTCCTATCATAGGCATAATCAATACGCTGAACACAAGGAGATTTAATAATGAGTTGAGAGTCCAATAAACAGGGGATAAAGTTTTGAGAGCATAAGATATGGTATTGGCTACTAATGGCACGAAACACGCACTGTCCTGTTAAATCTAAGGAGAAACTAGCTGAGAAGGCAATCTTAATTTATTATATTGCTTTAATAAATATATAAGCCATCACTCGCCTTCTATGTAATAGCCACAAGGGGCATGAAGGTATCTCCACTTGGCAAAGAGAGATGGTTCACCTCTTGTTTTGTTACATATGGGGGGCCCATTATGCTATTTTACATTATGTTAATCTGCTGTCAAGTTTTTAAATAAAGTTCACATGAGCCTAGCTTGGTAACATCGTCTTTAACAGTTGCTATTTACTTGGTACTCAGAGGGTCCTGGTTTAATGCACGGCGGTGGGTTTAATAGGCAATTTTTGTAAAAAAGGAAAAGTTCTCACCACCTACACCAATCATATTCGTCTAATTTTACATGAAGTATAGGCCACATGTGTTGTTTTATAAAACTGAAATGATCTATCACCTTGTATTCGGTTATAAAGGTATACGAACACGGTACAGGATACGATCTCTCACAGCTGTGGAGTGAAAGGTCCAGGTATGAAGCTGATATGGTTAATGTTTTGCATTTATGCGAATGTGGTGTACATTTATTTTGGTCATCAACCGGACGATTTCAGCTTCTCCATCGTCAACTTTCCATATTTTGTAGCAATATTCCATCATCACCTGCATATGGTGTGTATGTCTCTCAACAACTTATTCGATACGCAAGAGCTTGATCTGCGTATGATCAGTTTTTTGAATCGAGGCAGAGCTACTTCAGGACAAGTTGTTGTTGCAGGGGTTTCAAAACAGTCACGTTTAAAGGCAGCATTTCGTAATTCTATGGTCGTTTATACACACTTAAGTTTACCAATATGCCTAATCATTGACGCTCAATGCTGTCTGATTGTTGGGTTCATACCATTGTTAAGACCACACACAAACAACACCCCGGTTTTTTTCAATCACGGAATTGAAAACTACGGACTGTTCCGTTTAAGCGTGATCCAGACCTAGTGGGCTCACGGCGGGTGTGACGGTCAACAGGGGAATGCTTACTCCTCCTAGGCACCTGATCCCACTCTGGTGTGTCCAGGGGTCCGTGATTGCCCAACTCTTATTTTTGTATTCTAATTGGGACTTGCGAGATTCGATCACTGTTCGTTGTCTTTGCCTCATTACATATAATAAATGCAAAATTTAATGAAAGGTTTCAGCGCGTACAAACTGATGGGAGGTAGATGGAAAAACCAAGAGGTCTGTGTTTACTTATTGTTTTTGAAACCAGTAAAGACAAATGGACGCAATTGTTGGGCATCAAATCTCTAGCAATATAAAATCTTCAAATTTCTGTTCAAAAACTAGCTTCAAAACGAGAGGAAGATAAAGTGGATGGCAAACCGTTGTAATACATTTACTTTTCAATATTCCTCAAACTAACTGACATATTAAGAACAATCTTTTTAGTATATAAAAACAATGGGGGGGGGGGAGGGGGGGGGGGGGGGGTCAAAGTCATTGCAATATGCACATTTGCAATATTCATATAAACATTTTGTGAAGCAAAGTGTTAACCTAAAAATTGTGGGAAGAGTTCGACGTACAAACACTCTCAACATAATACTAGTATCTCTTCAAAAGTGTCTAAATCCAGCAACCTATCACAAATAAAGAGAATCAAAAATCTTGCCACATGCACAATCGTAATACAACCATTACCTAAAATAAGATGATCCTAACGCAAAAACAGTGCAGCGACCATTTCTTTGCAAACAAAGAGGTAAAATTCCTGCAAGATACAACTTGTGTGACCAGCAACGATTATGCAAGACAGTTTGATAATGCAATTTATAGAAGCTCAAAACCTCAAACAGACGGGCGTATAGACATTGCTGTATCGATTATGTTCCGTCTAAACGTATGATGGGTACATGATACGTTCGTCTACAACCATAATGCACATCAGATTCTACGTTAGCATGCTTGAAGTTGCAAGATGTGACGCTGTTAATCGCAATATATGACTTAGTGATGATTTGTAATCGCAAACAAGGTCATTATAGCGACCGTAGAATTTGCAAAATGATGACTTTAATTCGAGAAAAAGCCTGTAAATCAAAGAAAAATGTTCCAATCAAAATGAAAAATACCAGGTGCACATCTTCAATATGGTGCAGTAATGTGTATACAAATTTTCAGAAAATTCCTGCATTGGCTTTCGTTAAACATGCCCGGACAAAAATCATGTCTACAGACAGACGGACAGGACAGACAGACGGAACATGCTGATTCCAATATACCCCCCAAACTTCGTTTGCGGGGGATATAATAACTTAGTCGAGCGCACTCACCAATTCTAGGTCCGGTTTAGAATAGGTCCATTCATTTCATTTATTTCATTCACTCAAACCATTATCAATGGTCCCCAGATACCCTTTGCGTGTCGAACGGATGAGCCAGAAAAACCGAGGTCCGTTGCACAGAAGGTGAGCCCGAAAAAAATCGCCTCCCTGCTCAAAGGCGCGAGTGCCGACACAGTCCTAAATTTTGTAGCCCTCACCGGTAATGGTGAGTCTCCATTTTGAATGAGAATATTTTCAGAAGCGGGACGTAAAACAATAAAAAGTAAGAATTTGCTTGCCTCATTGTTGCGTTAATTACATCTATTTTAATGAAACCCGTGAATTTTGGGTCTCTTAATTTATATTCACAACGAACAATCTCTCTCTCTCTCTCTCTCTCAAATTGTGAATATATAGTAATTTAAATGTAGAATACTCAAATTTGATATTTCATTGTTACCTCAAACTATTTTCATAATCACCATCCCTATGATGTAATGGAATGGTTAGAGTATCAATCTTGTACACATTTGTATCCCCCGCAACGAAGTTTGGGGGGGTAATATCTGAATCAGCATGCCGTCTGTCTGTCTGTCTGTCTGTCCGTCTGTCTGATAGACATGATTATTTTTTAGTTTGTCCGGGCATTGTTCTGAAAAAACCAATGCACGGAATTTTCTGAAAATTTGTATACACATTACTTCACCATATGAAAGATGTGCACCTTGTATTTTCACTTTGATCGGACAAATTTTTCTCGATTGTAGCAGCCGTTGTTTCCATATATGGACTTAAACATTTTGTCCGACATTTTTAAGAAAACCGTTGCACGGATTTTTCTGAAAATTGATACACATTAGGCTCACCATATTGAAGATGTGCACCTGGGTATTTTCATTTGATTGGACGATTTTTCTTCGATTACAGCGTTTTTCCATATATGACTTAAGACATTTGTACGGACATCGTTCTAAGGAAACCGTACGCACGGGATTTTCTGAAAATTTGTTATACCAACAAATTAATCACCATATGAGATGTGCACTTGGATAAATTTATCTTATTAATGGACGATATTTCATCAAATTTATACAAGGCGTTTTTCATAAATTATGCATAGAAATTCTGTCGCGGCAATGTTCTAAAAACCACAGTGCATGGATTTTTCTAAATTTGTACATTCATTAATTACTATATGAAGATGTGCCACTGGTATTTCTATTGATTGGACCAATTTTCTCCAATTATAGGCTTTCCCACTTATGACTTAGTTATATTCCAATTACCGGTAAAATAATTTCTAAAGATTCAATGAAGAAGATTTGATCATTCAGATCTTGTAAATGCATTGTATATTTGACGAGCTTACTGCATTTATGAATTCTTATTATTGAATTAGAGATATATAAGCTATAAGAAGAAAGGGGGGCGGGTCTCTTTGGAGTGTAATTTCCCAAAAACAAATAAACATGCATTTTCAAGTGAAAAACCTTTTATGTACCTTATTTTTATTAATGTACATACATTGCAGACATATATCAAAAACATATTTTCCATTTTCTGTCGATAGGAGTGGGGGGATTCAGAACGAGAAAATGTCTGATAAACAATGAAATAGCTTTGAAAATTCTATAATGTACATTGGTATATAATGTTCTCATTGAGTATATAACCAGTAATGTTTGTATTTAATTGATTCACAAATTTTTTAAAGGAAACATTTTCAATTAAAACTAAATGCCAATAGACATCTTCATTCTGGTTTAATCTGAGGAAGTCGTGGAGTTATTTCCATCATAAATTGTGTGCCCCGCGGGGTATTTAGTCCCGAAAGGACAGAGTTCTAGTTTGCTCCTGTTTTGAATGTGGTCGTGGTCCCGCCACACTCCATTACAATGGTTTTGCCTCCCTGTCCTCACAGAATGTACGTTAGGTTTTTCCCTCTTACATTCTTATATATCATTGTAGAATGTTATATTGACAGTGTAATAGAGCCCATGTTTATTCATTTTGCAAAAACTTTTTGCCCTAGGTTGATCTTTGTTGAGCGCCTTTTTTTCTTGTGTTTTATTTATTCATATTTATTAATAATCTGCTGTTCATTGCTTAGCATTCAATCTTACGGTAATCGGATTGCGACCCTTTTAACCTCTCGCCCAACCAGTCGTGGAAGCACTCATGAAACTGTAACTTAAACTATTAAAGTGAGATTATTTCTAAAATTGACTGCCAGCAAAACGATGATTTTCCACACTGTAAACACAAATTCTCACATAGGCATTTTTAATATTTTTGATAAAATTGCTCTCTGAACAAAAAGGGCACCCCCCCAAAAATACAAAGTTTCTGGTCGTTGGGAAAACAAATACGAATTTTGTTAGAATCATCTGATTGATCCACCACAAGTACTCTGAAGTAGATATTAAGAGCATCTTGGGTTTCTTGTAGATAATATTTATTACGTCTTTGGAGACCATGTCCTTCAACAATCTTTTATAAACAATGGGCACTAAGTGTGCCCCCTTATTGGACAAAACTTATTTTTATATTCATTACGAAGCAGAATTCTGGCACCAAACTGTTACGGATAAAAACTTGCCGTTCCTTCCAGCCTTACATATAGGTATATAGATTGATGTCTTGTCAATTACAATCAGTAATTTCTATGATTATGTTCCATCTATCCGTCTGATATATTTACCCGTGGGGGTCCGGGTTAGAATAGGTCCCCAGCATCCCATTGCGTGTTCGTAAAGGCGACATAAATGGGGCGGTCATTCGGTGAGACTGAAAGCGAGGCCCCCGTGACACAGCAGGTTGTGGCACGAAAAAAGATCCCTCACCTGCTTCAAAAGGCCACTGATGCCGAGCATAGGCCTAAATTGCAGCCCTTCACCGGCATTGGTGACTTCCCATATGAGTGGAGAATATTTCTCGGTGGGAGTAAAAACAGTTAATATCAACAATCATCTGATATTATCCTGGCGAACTCGATATAAAGACACCCACAGAATCTGACAGGATCTGCTTCATATTTGATATTTTACCTAATATTGACTTATGCAGACTGACAGCTATCTATCTGATAACGTGATGACTTGACTTTGAAATCGTCAACGTTCCTTTCTATTGGTAGTTACTGTACTGACTATCACCTGGCTATGGTGTGGTATGTCTCTCAGTTGATTCGATACGCAGAGCATGCCTGCGTATAGACTTTTTAAAGCGAGGCCAACTACTAACCAAAGAGTTTGATGTTGCAGGGTTATCTCAATTG
>CAJDSM010072257.1:573-11192 GCA_903981925.1 Ostrea lurida
ATTCTTGTCTACTGACACCTTGCTTAGACCAGGGTTCTGAAGTACTGATAAGGTCTTGTCACTGAACCTTGCTTTACAACCGGGGTTCTCGACATGGTACTGAGTTATTTTGGTCAACTGAACCCGTTGGCTTAACCCATGGTTCTGCAGGGTTACTGATATTCTGCTTTAACTGACCTGCTCTATACCCATGGTTCTGAGGTACTGATATCTGTTGCTTATCCTTCGAATCCCTTGCTTCAGACACCGGCGCATTCAGGTTTCTGTACCCGGTTACTTGATACTCTTGTCACTAACCGTTGCTGGCAGTATTGTAAACGGAGAGCATCATACCATTATCCAGTCAATTCTCATGTCATGTACAACGCATCCTCATATGACAAGTTCTATAAACTAGAGATTTAGAGATAGAATAAAAGAGGACTATAATTGTGTTATAACCACTAATGCCTTTTGTTTGACCAATCTCCATATGGTCCAGGTCATAAGGTACAAAACAAATCATCTGGCACACTGATAGAGAGGTTCGTCTCGTCAAAAAGCGATATCGGACCCCGGTACACTCCAATCTTGCATAACGTTTAATGGGGCCAAGGTTTCTGTGGTAAGACAGACAGACCAAAATCGTTGATTACAGGGGCATAAAAAATTTTCACTGTTTACTAACTCATTCTACCACCCTATGCTAGAATTTTCATTCTGTAACATTAATAAAATTCAATTGTGTCAGTGCTCATTATGTGACAACTCTTTTGTATACACATGGGACTTGAATAAGTGGAATTTCAGCAAGACACCATCATTTTACTAGTAAGTTTTTCCATAGATAATGGTAATATACTTTAGCTAGAACTAATTTTATAATGGTACTGGTGATTTCGTAAGGAAATGCTCACATTAATTAGCAGACTTATTCTGATTAATCAGCTCTCCGTCTAATTAATAGCTACCATAATTACGAATCCTGCTGTACCATTCTGCTTATACATGCTATGTTGGAGTCACCCCACAGTTTTCCCAGAGCATTCAAATTATTAAAGTCATTTCATTCTATTGTCTGTAAAATATACAGCCGCTCGCCTTTTTGGCTAAATTTAGGAAATAACTTTCCTTTCAAGATACCGGAAATGGGGTGCCAGTTATTTTTCAAAGTGATAATATAATCCATTCTTCTACTTGGGTAAGCATTCCTGGTGTTTAATTCTTTACTCAACCAAATATCTACGGAAAAAATTGTGGAAGTCTTTTTGAAGAATCAGTAAAATGTGCATGCTTCATTCGGCGGTGTAGATTCAGGTTTCCAAGGTTAAGGATGAAGTGAGCGGTTTTGGTTGGTTTTAGAATTTCTATTTCAGGTAAAAGATGTGGCCCATGGGCCTCTTGTATTCCTTCTCAACAAAGTAGTGAGGGTCTGTGGTGTAAAAAAAAAATGGACAGTCATATGAATGAAAATGGGATTTGATGTTAAACATTAATGTCAGAGTACATGTCATGTCCTAGTTGCATAGAAATGATTTACCTTAGAGTTGCGTTCCCTTGTGTTCTATTCTATTTGGTGTTCTATTTTCTACAAACATATCGGGCATCGATGTCGAGTATCACTGTATTGTATTTCACAGGTATGACATCACTTACAACCCATGCATTGCTTGGCGTCTACATGATATGTGAAACAACAGCTGGAGCTGGACCAAGAGGCTCCTGTTCTCCCCAAGCAGGGCTCTCCTTACCCGATCCATGTCAGGGAATCCATAGACCTAAGTACCGCCTACACTACGACCTGTTGGGACACGTACAAAAAGGTTCCAGTGTAAAACAAACACCAATAAAATACACGTAGCAAAACACATACAGTTACCGCTCACACAACGCTGCGGCAGGACACGAAAATAAGGTCGCAAGTCCAAACCACAACACCATCTAACTCCAAAATCCCACGCACACGACGTTATCATCAAATCCTGACCACAATAGCAAAAACCAGCAATGCACCAATAACAGCGCGGTACTACAACAATACCAAAACACAATCAATATCCAAGGCATTACTAAAGAAACACAATAACACCAAACACCACGCAAAATCCCATGTACCCGCTACACAATGCTCGGGCGACACAGAAACAGTGTTCAGTAAAACAACACCAATCAAAATACACGATACTAAACAATATGTCAAAACACAATCAAATACAGGGTACTAAACCACATACAAAGAACAGCCAATCAACATACAGCGATACTAAACAATCACACAATACCTACCATCAGTACCGCTACACAATGCTGGAGGACACTTAAAAAAGCGTCAGTATACCAAATACACGATACAAAACCACATACAGTACCGCTACACACACACCTTGTTCTTGAGGACATGAAAAATGCGTCAGTAAAACAACACCAATCAACGAATACCAACGATACAAAAACACATCAGTGACCACCTACACCGATGCGGAGGACACTAAAAAAGCGTCCCCAAGCTAATAAATACACGATCACAAAAACCACGCATATAATGTACTTGCTTACACAACACTTGGACCCAGGTAACACGAAAAGGTCAGTAAACACAACCACCAATCAAAAAATTACACGATACAAAAAACAACATCCGACAAGTACCACTGATCACGACATGCCCTTGTACCCGAGGACACAGAAAACAAGGCTCAGAATTTAAAGCACAACACCCCAAATTCAAAATACACGAAAATACGAAAACAACATAAGTACCGCTACACAACACTGGAGGACACGAAAAAGGTTAGTAAAAATACACCATACAAAACACATAAGTACCGCTACACAACACTGGAGGACACGAAAAAGGTCAGTAAAAATAAACACCAATCAAAATACACGATACAAAACACATAAGTACCGCTACACAACGCTGGAGGACATGAAAATGGTTAGTGAAAATAAACACCAATCAAAATACACGATACAAAACACACAAGTACCGCTACACAACGCTGGAGGACACAAAAAATGTTCGTAAATAATCACCAATCAAAATACAGGATACTAAACACATCAGTACCGCTACACAACGCTGCAGGACAAGAAAAAGATTAGTAAAAATACACACCAATCAAAATACAGGATACTAAAAGATTTAGTAAACATTTAATACAAAACACTTAACTTATCACACAGTATATAAATATGGTACACTGCACAGAATATAAGGATATCGCACAGAAAATGTAACTTTTCACAATTTTTTTTTTAAATTTCAAAAATTCAATATTTATTTCTTACAGTATATCAAGAAAAACAGATCCAAGAAGCTAAGTTTGAAAGAGGCACTGAGGATCATAGACTTAGAAAATCAAAGTTAACATGTAATCATAGTTACTGCTTGGTTAAAGAGTGTGTCAATATCTTAGTTGTTCTCACTAGGTAACACTCCATCAGAGAGGGACCAAAACCAAAAGTAGACAAATTCTGACCTTGTAAATCATCATTCTAATGGGATATTGATTTCTATGTGATGTGGATTAAAATTGACTGTCGTGATGTTGAAGAGATTCATTGTCAGACGTATAAATACGGCGGCTGAACGCTTGAAGATTCATTCTGATTAGTGCGGCGAACTCACGAAACAGAGATTCTGAGGTAAGTGTAATACTATTCAGAAGCAATATTGGCTCAGCATTTGCAGAATTAGTTTAATTCACTTACTGAGTTATAGGAAACATAAAAGCAACTTGTCGTTCGTGACGTTGCTGTGTATTGTATGACGAAGTTCGCTTGAATTATATAGAAGCGACGTAAAATTAGAGAGTAAGTTACTTTCGGGCGCTTTGGGTTAGGGCGCTTTGTGTAGGGTAGATCGCTTCAGAAGCGACCGTGGTGGAAGCGCCAGTGAGATTGTCGTCGATCAATTATTAAAAATAACCCTTTGTAAGGCGCCCAGTTTTAGTTTTTGAGCTCGTTTTGATATGTTATAAGAGACTAGATAAGTTAAGAATATGTATAATGGGAACAATTTAGATCACCGACGACTTAATCATATACCTCAGCAAGGTATGTGGGGGAATCCAAAGTCGAGATTATAAGTTGTCTGGTTAGACACTTGACACATAGCTATATTGTAAATAAGTGCCCAAAAGTAAAAAAAAAAAAAAAAAAGAACACGTCACATTTTGACTGATCAATCCAACGGATAGATTTAGCACCCATTTGATGTAATGGCAGTGTCAAATTGTCTACCCATTTGAATTATCAGATAGTCTAGTTACCCTGACCTCCAGCTATTTTTTTTAATTTGAATAAAAAAAAATTAGCGTCAGAGGCGGTGTACCAGATTATATTTAACAATGGCATCCATTGTAATATTACTTGTCATAAAAAAAGGCGACCCTTCAGCGGCACCTGTGCTATACCAATATCTAGGAAGGACCCCCCCCCCCCAGGTTTCCACAGCTCTCTCTCTTCTTCTCTCTCTCTCTCTGCATCTCTCTCTCTCTCTCTCTCTCTCCCAGAACTAACTTTTGCCATTGATTTTATTCATTTACTCTTTGGCTATCACACTGGCCGGATCTCCTTTCGCTAGCAATCATTTTGGCAGAATGAATTACACCACGTGGCGCATTATGTTGAGATGAGGACCTAACGGCGGTAAATATTGTTTCCGCTCTCGATTTGACATTTCCTTTCTATCCATTGTAAAAGTTGAGCTGGGTATTAAAAATTGCGATTTCAAAAACTAAAACAAAACAGACTTAAGGATCCAATAAAATATACGCAAGAGCAATTCTGACTTGAAGTGGAAAAGGAGACAAACGGATGCATGGGCTGTACACATTGTTATGTTCAGGGGGAGATTGTCAATAGTCACGGACTCCCAGCAACAGTACGGGAACATGATACTCGACCCGGATCCAGTAAATCAGGTCTTACAACGCGTAGGGTCTAATATGATCCCCGGTTTTCTTTGTTGAGTATTTTTCCTAGTTGAATGAGAGCTTAGTTGTGATTGACTGAATGTTAAATATGTGTTGGTAATGCTGTAGTGTGTGGTTGTGTGTGGTGTGTTTGTACCCTGTGTATGTGCGTGTGCGTGGTTGTACTGTGGTATATGAGTTACACTGTACATTTTTGTAAGCATTATTTGCATTACATATTGTTTTTTCTGGTTTTCTCCCTCTTTCTTTTTTATATCTATTTTTTATTATTATACAATCTCGCACAGTAGCACCCCCTCCCCGCGTGTTAGAAGGGGTGCCACTTCAACAATATTTCATTTTATATTTCAGTCTGTAAAATACATGTATATAGGAGAAATAATTTTCTGTAGAAATATACTAAAGAAAGCACAAATAATTCGTCATGGATTAATATTGCAGTTAATTCGTTAGTAGCAGAAAATCAACGAAAAGTGTAAAACCATGACGAATTTTAACCCAACGTTTATAAGTACAGACGGTCTGAATGACGAAGATTAGATCTCCTGGACGAAGATTTTTTTGCGGAATCCAAAACAACGAAATTGTGTAATCCGACGAAATACTTGAAAAGAAACTACAGATTATTTGTAAATTGATATGAAGGGTCATAGTACGAAGATCACGTTTTCGTCCAATCTGTTATCCTGGGTTAAAAATTCTAACTTTGTCAAATCATGGCAATTCATCGTTCACAAACGGTCACTCTAGTGTCAAAAAAAATTTTGTTATTTTGTTTTAAAAGCGTAATAAGATAACGAACACAATTGATGGCAATCTGCGGTGAAGTCCCAATAGAATTACAAAAAACAAAAGCTAGGCAAACACAGACCCTGAATTGATGATTATTATTGATTTTAGTTCCCACCGAGAATATTTCACTCATAGGAGACGCACCTATTGCCGGTGAAGGTCTGCAAGAATTTTATGGCCAATGCTCGGCACTCGAGACCTTTGAGAGGCGAGGGACTCTATTTGTGCCACACCTGCTCTGTACACGGCTCATGCGGCCTCGTTTTTCTCTCTGGTCTCACTCGAATGACCGCACCCATTTAGTACGCCTCTTACAAACACGCAAGGGGCATGGCTTGAGGACCTTATCTCTAACCCGGATCCCACGCGTGCGAAACCTCTGGACACACCAGAGTTGATCAGAGTGCCTAGAATGAGTAAGCATATCTGCTGTTGACCGTCACCACGCGCCGTGAGCCCATTGTCCTTGATCAGGTATAAAACGGGTAATAATCCGAGTTCAAACAGTGTATGAAAAACGCTTAACAATTTGTTATGAAACACATCAGACAACATTTCACCCGAATTACAGGTTATTACGGCTGACGTTATCGTGTGTAACAAACCATAGAATTTGGAAATCGCCTTTAAACGCGACTGAGTGAGAACCCCTGTAAATCAACTTTGTGTTAGAGTAGCTGCCTCGATCCAATAATAATCTGAAATCACACAGAAAGCAAGCTCTTCGTCATAACGAAAATAAATTGAGAGAACATACAACCATATGTCAGGCGATGATTGAGAAATGTGCCTAGATAAATATGGAAGTTGTTCCACCACGATGGATGATAGAGCTGAAATTGTTCCCGATTTTGTCATATGAGTTGAGTCGGTTATTTTGCTGTTAATGTCATTTAGCTATTGCTCGCTTTGGTCGTCTAGCATGCATTTTTTTGTTTTATCGTTTTCTACAGTGTAGTAAAAAATCAAAATCAATTTACTGGATGGTGTACCGAATTGTTGAAAAGCGATCCTACGCTCTTCTGCATTTGTTATTAGTATCGGGATTCCATGTTAGGTGCGATAACCCGTGCGCTAATATGCAACTTAACGTTTGAAAGAAGAGTAGTTTACTATTAGATTACTTAGAAACTATTAATTCATTTTATTGAGTGCATTAAGTATGTATGCGGCAAATATTTTTCAGAAGCCGCATCAATTTCTCTGCGAAATGTTTTGAGAAAGTCTTGAAACATTTTAACAATGGATTGTTTCACAATTAAACTGACACAACAGCGATTGCACTCATTAGCCGCCGTCTCGTTGATAACCGACCTGGCAGTGCGATCGGGTACGTGAGGTATTAAAATGTCTTTCGTCTCTCTGGGATGTATTGTTGTTGTGGCATTGTGTATTGAATGATTGACATATTTTCCCTTTTTGTTGTTCATCTTAAAGCTGTAGTCGTTAAGAATAAGCATAAATATATCAGACAGCACAATTAAGTCCTGAATCGGAATTTTACCAGAAAGGTTCCAAAAACATCAGACGACAATAAGCCGAATACAAGCTATCGTAGAACCTATGTCCTCTTTTCTCCTCATTCGTCACCGAACTGCTTAAATAACATTCCGAATACGTGAATATACGCATATAGGATTATAAATCTTGTCATTCAAGCCAAATCAAATTTCTTCAAATAGTAGATTGTATTAATAGCATCACATGTCAGCCAATATTTCTCAGCCGATCTACTGTATTTGAAATGTGGATATGTACTCCCACTGGTATAAAAAAAAAATCAAAGAAGAGTGAAGATGGAGTGACTTTATCAGACGAATAAACGCACAGAGCCCGGACGAATATTCAAAGTTAGAATCTGAAACCTCCTAGTCAGAAAAAGAGAAATTTTTTTATCATTCTAGTTAAAGCAACTAATCCATAGTATTTCAAAAAGGTCTCATAGAAGAGTTGCATCAGATTAATAGGAACTTTGAAAACTCTGAATTAAAGATCAGTAATACCGGCAATAAACATAATTAGAGCTAGGAGAAGCATTCATTTTAAAGACGTTGTACGGATTGTGCCTTATGTTTGACTCTAAAGTAGGGAGGAAAATTCTCGATGAGCTGTGATACTTTTCACAATCCTCATAGCATGCAACAAAGAGAACTACACAAATTTCAAAACTATCGTACCGTTAAATGACTGTCAATTGCAGCTAGATAAAAGGCGGTTTTTTTTTTTTTTTACGTCTCGTCCGATCACTCGTGGTTTTTGTGTCTTTTATGTCTGTTTTCGCAATATATTTCACGTACGATTACGACGGTACAACCACTGCAAGTAAGTGCTGGAGAAATCAATTCGATAACATTTGTATTACAATTATGTAATAATTTTGTGTATCTACAAGTTAGTTAATTTAGTTTACAGAATATAGAATACTACTATCTCATATTTTACCATCGATATCGACATTTTGTCGTTCTCAAAAAGTCTTAGAAGTCACACTCACAAGTTGTCTCAGAAAGTCACCACATCACAAAGGTACAGAAGGTCAATAACAAGGGTCACACAAGCACAAGGTCTCGGAAACGGAAAGAACACATCACAAGTCATATACTACAAAGTCACACACCACAATGTGTCAGAGATAGCTCACACATCACAATGGTCTCAGAAAGGTCACACAATCACAAGTCTCAGAAAGGCTCACACAGATCACAAACGTTCAGGAAAGTCCACATCGAAAGGTTCTCATACAAGAACCACACACAACGGTCTCTGAAAGTGTCATCAATACCAAGTCTCTAAGGTCACACATCACAAGTGTCATTGTGAAAGTGCATAACAATTGAAAGACATAGAAATAATTGGCCACCGAGAAGCCATGGTTAATTGTCACTCTATCGCTGTGCGCCAGTTTTATCTTAAATGGATCTAGATGAATTCAGAAAAAACCAGCAACTGGAGCTGACCACGTATATCAAATTTGCGCAGAGTTTCGTAGTTGTGCATTGGTCATTTGTTGCTGGGTTAGTGTAAACACAACCAAAACTAAATGTCATTCAAATGGTGGCATTGTTCTTCTGGATTTTGAATCCCATGACCTGATAAACATGTATTCTAGACATATTCGTCATTGGAACACTAAGTCTTGATAACAGATTTTAAAAACATTTTAATATATTTCGCAAGACTCAAAATTTCTACCATAGTATGATTGAATATCATCATCCACTTGGTGAGATGTTCACGATTCTTTCTTCTTATTTTTGACTCATACATGTGTTTGTGACAATTAAATTTTCCTCTAAATATTCACATATTATTTGCGCTCAAAAGATAAGTGGACATAGAAAATAGAATGATAACATTTCCAGGGTACTCTATCGTAGAGAACACTGGACTGAATTGATTTGGAGCGGAGCAGTTCTCTGAATTTATCTGGGACAATGGATGAATTTTGTGGGAATTCAATTTAGTGGGACAATGAATGAATTTGTGTTGGTTCTTGCATTGTATATAGTGGACAATGAATGAATTGCTTATGTGGTTCTGATTGTTTTAGTGGGACAATGATGAATTTGAAATTGAAATTCTTATCTATTTAGTGGGGCAATGGCGTGCATGAATTGTAAGATCTTCAAATTGTTTACGGAAAGTGATTGTTGTTGTGGTAGACTTTTGAGCTTGATTTGGTGTTTTTATTGATTTGTTAGAATTTTGATTGATTATTTGTGCATTTTGATCATGAGAATTCCCTTCAAGACCTCAACTTTTCCAAATCCAGATGAACTCAAGATTAAATTATATAGCTTGTCCACTTCCTCCAAGTTTAATAAAGAATAAAAATACTTATACAGTATTATTCTTTGAAGCGATCTGAAAATGTCCTGTATTAAACATGAGACCAACTTTAACAATCAGACACCATTAGAAAACTTACAAGTCTCCAAATAGCCTTGCTCCCCAAAGCTATTGATTAAACGGGATAATTAATGCCTCTTCGACATCTTGTATACTTATCCATCAGGGTTCGAGTACTCCAGCAATAATGATTACATGGCCATTAACTCTCGACTGTGAATCCGACACCTAAGTACTTAATCATTAACGAGGAAATCAAAGTGATCCCTTCTCCTTACTATTACAATCAATATGACGACGATGGATTAATTTCATTTCTAATCCTTGAAGTCCCAAACATAAGATAAAGTAAAATTAGAAGCTTAGTTTGTAACCCTTGTATTCTCCCACCAGACAGTTGATATGAATATCAATGTCTCAAAAATTTAGACATTACTTATATTCCCACAGTACTAATAACAGTCCAATATCACCCCACAGAACATAGATAATCAATATTAACTACAGATCATGTTAGGAATATCAATATCAATCTACAGAAACTATACCTGAATCAATAGTTAACCTACAGAACATAGAAATCGATTATACTAAGAGAAATAGATAGATATCATTTTTAACCTACAAGGATTCATAGAATTAAGATAATCATATTAAGCTACAGAACATAGATAGATATCATTATTAGACTACAGATTCTTATGATAGATATTCATATTAAACACAGAACATAGAGCGATATCATATTAACTACGATCTTATATAGTAAATTCATTATTAAACGTACAGCATACATCAATAGATCATATCATTATTAACCCACAGAACATAGATATGATATAACCCACAGACATAGGATAGATATCAATATTAACCTACCTACGCAACATATATAATCATATTCAATATCAATCTAATAACATAGATATCGATATTAACCTACAGAAGATATACAAAGATTAAATGTCAATATTAACCTACAGTAATAGATTTAAATATCCAATAATTAACCTAATAACATAGATAAATCAATATTAACCTACAAAGTACATAGATAAA
>CAJDSM010072265.1:1945-14868 GCA_903981925.1 Ostrea lurida
TCTAGTCCATCAATTTTAAGTAGTTTCATTATAAATGCATATGTAAGAATTTCTATTCCGTGAATATATACTTTATGAAAATCTACGAGCTCTGCTATTAATTCTTACATCGATCTATACATATATTATATACAAATTACAAATGATTTCTATGTTCATGATCGAATTTCGCTTCTATTTCTATTTAAACTTCTACTTCATATTCCTTTAACTACTAATTATTCTGTTTACTTTCAAATATGTATCTGTACATGGCTTTCAAACCCATTCAATCTAATGTCACTGCAATGAGAACATTGTATTATTCGTTAAGTATCAGGAATTCATCTTTTAATTTCTGATTTCACATATAATTTCTAAAGAGTTAATCTTTGTGAAAATAAAAGCCGATATCCAGACGAGAATACTATAAGACATTTTAGCTATATGAGTAGCCATCATCCATCTTTATGATACGACTAGGCATCCTGGAGGGCAAATGTGAAGGCTTCTCATGTGATAATGCCGATATCTGATGGACAAACTTTCTATATTGGCTGCTAGGATCTACAGTTGTGAAACTACTTGTCACAAATCGCTTCATATAATTGCAATTCACAATAAGTGATTATTCATTCACGATTAATATGATAAGTAGATTAGTATGATATGTGACTTGCTAATTTTAGATTTCATAGCAGTATTACCGAAACTTCTTGCACGATTCATGATCACAATGCTGACTCACTCCTATGATGGTCAACATGTAATTCGGACTGGTATTAAACATTTCTTTAGTTAGGATTATCGCAGAGTCATTGCATATAGGGAATTTCCTATAAAAGCTTGTAGATCATTCAAGAGCTACAAGACCGATTTTCTCCTATAGGTTCATTATATAACAGGATTTCTAAGCCTTTCCATTAATTTCTATGTGTCACGTAGCCCAAACTCTAATCTGATATCTGAAATGATTTCTAGGCATAGGCATTAAGGCATCTCAGTAGTTGCTTTACAGGTACAGAATCCTGTATGGCATTCTGTGTGGCTTCTTACATTGTTGGGACAAAACTCCTACTGAAAGCTTCCATGTTTTAGTTGTTTATCTATTACTCAGACATGACGTATTTTACTTATCTGGATTAGAGTTTTAACTCTTTCTCATGGTCAATCACCTGCTGAACTCATGAGAACTTAACTGAACTGCCAATTTTGTTTAAACTAGTAGGATTTAATGGTACATGCATATTTACTTTTAATTGGAATATGTTCATCCAGGCTGATTGATTCTTGAGTCTAATAGCGCAAGTTTTATAAGAGACAGATATGTCTCTAAGCCAAAACTGGTATTCCCATATAGTTGCATGATGTGAGCCTGCGTGTTCCTCTTTTTTCAAATTTTAGAAAAGAAGAGAGGAAGTGCTTAAAGCTTTACTCAAGTGCTTTATCATCCTATATAATCGCATGCTCAAGATAAGTTATGCACATAGGCAGTATTTCATTGAACAAATATCTAAAGGCATTTCATGTGTGACACACCTCAATAGATCTTTTGCTCCTGAAAAATCATCTTCTTCCAACCGTTACTTACATAAAATGGAATGTATTGCTGATTGCTTAAAAGATGATTTTAGCTGCAATTACTAATTGCGATACAAAGTGGTTTGATTTGAGACTGTTGAAGCTTGAATGTTAATGACATACAGCTAGGTAATAGTTGCGAAAATCTGCTTTAGATAGCTGTCAGGAGAGTGCTATAGAGTATAGCTTTCTTCATGTGGTGACTACCACGGAATGTCAATTTGATCCTTGTTATATACAGATTTAACAGACTATAGGGTAGCATCAGATAAAGTAATACACACGATAGAAGATCCATGCAATGCAACATTCCTACATCTCTTTCTCAGGATCAAAAGTGAGTGTATAAGCCGTAAATGTTAAAGTTTATTTTATTATGTAAGTCAAAATTGCCAAATAGATCTCAAGGTCAGAGGAATCGGTCTCTAAATCAGCGCGACCGTCGAAGTCTTACTTTTCATTTGTAGGTACCCACCGCCGCCCAACTGGGTGGAGTACTTGTTCTTAATATAATAAGAGAAGCGTACTTATCTATAATGGAATATATACAAAGCCAACTAACATAGTACATTGCTAGACTAATACTCACAAGACACCCGTAGTAGACTAATAGCTTAAAGCAGTTTATAAGGTATTTATGTATTAGAGCATATATAGTTTAGTCAGAATCATGCAGAGGTTCAAAGACGTTCAAAGATAGGATTTAAAGGAGTGTCACATAAGAGATAATAGGTTCACTCACTCCAGATAAGAAGTAACATAGCTCGTAGAAGGAACATCAACAGATTCGAAATAATCAATACTATTGCCCACCTTCAAAAAGTTAACTTAGCTATCAGTTAAGTTAATAGCGTATATTGAGATTGTAACAAGTTGATTTTGTGAAAAAGCTAAGACGTTCAAACTTCAAGGCGTCAGTCAAGGATCAGTCAAATAGGTCTTTAAAAGATTTTGTATCTGGGTTACCATGGAGAAGTCTATTGTAAATACTTAATGATACCGTATCATATGTGAATAATCAAAGCTGCACGTAATACACTTTACATTCAATAAGTTATAAGATAAAGCTCGTTAAAAGTGTTTTGAATAAGATCTATGAGTCCAACTTCTACAAGGATGCTAAGTCAGTAGAGCTATAGGTTTTCAAAAGATTTTTTTTGAGGATAAAAGCTCAGGATTCAAACTGTCATAAGAGGTGCTAATGCTGTGAATAGAAAATCATCACTAACAGCAGAATGAATTTCGTACACCAAGCCGGCAATGAGTATCTTCGTTACATCTTTCAAAAGTGAATAGAATCATCCACAAAGTTTAAAAGTATATTCAGTAGGCAACAACGTAGGATACATAAACTCTATCTCAAAAAATTCAAGTCATCTCAAGACCGAGTGTTGAAAGTATCTCATCGCTCAGGGATGACAGAATTCTTGTACAATGTAAACAGACAATGACAAGAGGATTAACTTAGTACAAAAGCCTCCATATGATCACCCTCCCAATTCGTTCAAGATACACAGTGGTTGTTTATAGCCCTAAGAGGTATAAAAGTTTTTAATCAAATGAACAGAATTGGACTCGAGAAATAAGAGATGTAGCATTTATCGATAACTATCATACCAGGACACAAATATAGGAGTCAATAGCTGCCCTCCTCCTCATAAAATCTTAACTGATATGCAAACAGTACAGGATAAAGATGAGCAAGTAAAGGAAAATTCTTGATCATCAATATTCGTGATAATTATAATATGTACCAAAAAATTAATTGTAACTTATATTCAGATGACATATCTTTCTATGACGCAATATTGATCACATCTACAGTTCTCATTAATGAATCACGATGATTATCATACTTGTGACGAGGAAAAGAGAAGCGATTTGCATATCAAACATATTCTATCATGTATACTATAGCACAATAATGATTTGAATACCATTATTATCACCGAGAGTCGTCATTATTAGCATGCACATTCAATATTACTTTAAATGTAATTTACAAGATAGTCTAGAAATATACGCATATGGTTCATGCGTGTACCGAAAAAGTGAAACAGGATGTAGCACACAACTAATGAAATTATTACTGCTTAAATACTCACATGATTTGAACCATTCCATAAAGTACATCGCTCAACTACCTTTCTAGGATATATCATTTTTTTGATACATTATCTCTATTTAGTCAACTAGTATACCGCATAGCAGAGTACAATTGCAAATGAAGGCGGTGCTTTAAAGTTTTCGTCCAGGTTGCTGTGTATTCTTTATCTACTTGAAATGTGAATCATTTGACTGATAGATAAAGCATTGTCACGATTTCAGGCTAGTGTTGAATGTATGAAAGTGAACACTTCTGAAACCTTTTCGTCAACACTCACATTACCATCCAATAGGGCTTATATAAAGTCTGTCGCGATGAGGTTAGATAGTCTCGTCTTAGTTTTTGCAGTTTATTGATTATAACTATTAAGTAATCATACAAGATTTACATTTTTACTGTAGCAATAATATTAGATAAACTACGCGATCATCTCCAATTTTCACCACGTAATATTCCCCCAATATGTCTATACCTTTGAATCAAATAATGCTCATTGTTATTAAATTTTGCGTTGGATATTTCATATACTTTACTTTACAAAATACATTCTGACGAATAGGGTATAGCATTCAAAATAAAAGTAGATCTACGGTCAAGATGCTTGTAATATGCTTGTAATACCGATTGGTAACTCAGTAAGTTATTGTACCTACAATCTCTATAAATCTATGAAGTAACAACATTAATAATGACGATTCGTCAGCACCTGCTTACTGTTGTCTAGTTGTTATCAAGAGACTTTCTCAGTAGCTATAATAGTTAGTGTTGACATTGTAAATTATGCATTTTTCATTAATACCAGATGTTGATAATTCTACTTCACGTATTTAGCACAATTTCCATTGTTTAATATGAAAGCGTTTAGAGAGAGTGCGTGTATTGCGTGCACTAGGATGTTCGAAAACCTCTCCTTCGCTAACGCAGTATAATTTCTCGTTGATCTTGATGTTTCGTAACTATAGTTACTGGCGCTTTATTTCCGTGCTTTTGTTGTTACATTCAGAAGACTGTCGACACCTCCTAATGTCCGAAAAAACTCGATATTGATTCTCCCACGTTGCAACACGACCAACATAAACGAGTTCGTTTATCTGGTATGTACCTGCCCAAACAACGTCGCAGTAACAAACTAGACTGAAATAAGCTTCTATTTCAGATGGGAGTCAAGTAATAGTGTTAACTTATCTTATTCTATCTCTTACATTCCGAAATATCACAATAACCAATTATTAATTTTTGAATGATATACAACTGTTATAGCCTTCACACCACGTTAAGCTGTCCAAAACGTGCGATAAATAGGCACAATAAACCTAATTAAAGCAAGTACGAGACGACTGCTAAAATTAGATTTCTGATAAAAAGTTCTATTCAAATTTGGTATTAGTATCGTAAATTTGCACTAGTTAATTAAATATATTACGGATTTAATTTTTTAAATCAGAGGCAATTGATTGTATTACAGCTTTCATCCTATGAAGACTAGTTGATATACTAATTAACGAAACTACGAACTGTAATATCACTATCTCGAAAATATGTATTAGGATTGTTAATGATCACTAATAAGGTCTTAGCATAGTCTATTATTATATGTATTGATGACTCTAGGTCAGTTTCGAAGACTTGGGTAAAAGCTTGTTGTGATTCCTAAAATAACAACAATGTGTCTCTAAAAATCCGAAAAACTTACAGTCAACATAGTTTCAGACTAAATCAATGATGAATATAGAGTGTGATAACTGAATATGTACAAAGCATTATCCAATTGGATGTAACAATCTAACGTAAACTTAGGTGATAATTTATGTATACAATAAAGCATGCAAAATTCTCTACAATTACGATATTCGAGTGAAAACTGTTCAGACATTAGCTATTGAAAAATTTCTACAAATAGTTGGGGGTGCAATGTTCGGGTGTTATATCCGAACAATCAGCAAATACTGTTACATTCTTCTGAATATACATTTCACTTCATAAACAATACATACAATAGGCTTTACCCAAGCCGATTTGCAATTGTTTGATGAGCTTTGGATAACCTAATATTGTTTCACATAATTCATTAATTTGTCATACATTCTAATAGTATTGGTTAAAGCAATATTATTATTGCACATGTAATTTTCATTAGTGGTCTAACCAATATGTACACTTATCTATTTGATTCCAATATCAGGCAAGTTTATCTTTACTAGAATACCTCGTGTAAATTTTGCACTGTAACCTCCAATTTTGTCACTTCTTCATGTATTGGTTATATTCACATCTAATTATTAATATGAGTGTGGCATTTGCTCCTAGACTAAGCATTTTTTTCAACCCATATTCATAGTGTCTTTTCCATGAGATAATGTTCTATTTGGAAAACATTTCGGAGGTTACTTTCTATTAGAATTTCCACAAGATGATACCACAGATTTCTTTTACGTAGTTACCGGTAAATTCGCACTCACATCTTTTTCCCCTGTATGTCTGTAAATCTGTAAAGGGTCTTCTTGCATCACAGACGGCAAATTTCTCTTCTTTGTGGAGCACTTAGGTATCTTTTGCTGGATAAATCGATCGGAGGTTGGTCTACCAGCACGAATGAAAAAACGGAATGTATCAATATATAAACAATAAGAAAATTTTTTAATTACCATTGCAAGACCGTGGCGTTGATATTGGTTAGTGTATCCCCCACTCGCTCGAGATAATTGCTGGATCTCTATGAAATGAAAAATAATAAATACTTTTTTTAATACTGCAATTTTCAATCACTTAAAATCGTAATAGAGATTCCTCTCCTATGAATGCTGATTTTTAGCATGCCAATAGATTAGGGAAAGAGACCTTTCCTATTTTTATAAATTTCGGGATCAAAAGAGACCGAAAGAGTATAAGAGCAAACTTTCGTAAACATGCCATCTTTTACAGGTTTATCGAAGGTGACACAGGCAAGAGTGCTTCCCAACCGTTTTCGGTAGTCAATCTCAGAGACGAGCTCCTTTAGCAACGTCAACCATCATTACCCGGGAAGATTTCAACAATAGACTACATCTTCCTTATGAGGCAGGTAACGCGTCCCTCTAGCTATTCGAACTTAGGCCCGTTATTTAGGGAGTATCTCTCTTCACAACGCCTTTCGCTATTCTCAACCGATTTCACAACTATAGTTCACTATGTACGAGTTACCCTAATAACGATCTGCAAATAACGTATCATCCATTCTAGAGATATCATCAATTCCTGACCTATGACTGACAGATACAAACAGCTATACAAATTAGTGTACCGTTACCCTCCTATTACAGCGGAAATACAAACGGATTTGAAGCGTGTACTCCAATCAGATCAGTTCCATTCTTCATAAATCAGAATCCAAGATTTTTATGGTATTGCAATCGCTATCTTAGCGCCGTCACACGAGTAGTGAAGTCTGTTCTTCGCCTAAGTGTATCAAGACTCTGTTTCAGAACCTGCTCGTTCAAAGCTAACATTTGAACGGCTGCGAAGTAGCAATTAAGGCCTGCATCCCAACACGAGTACGCTCGGCTTAAGTGACATACAAGAAGCGAAGCGCCTCATCCACACAGAAACTATTACCGGCGTCTCGTGCCGAGCAGGGAATTCAAGATGTTCGTTAACAACAAATGACAGTGACAGTATAACATCGAACAACGACCAAACACAACAGATATAATGCTAATAGCTTTTATATTATGCAGGCACGGACCATATTTTTATACACCCTAATAATCAAGTTTGGCAGTAAAATTATGTGTGAAGAGAGCACAGAAGAAAAATCATATTGTACAACATGGTAATATTATCAGGCTCAAAGCAACGAGACTTGGTCATTATGACCGTTATATACAATTTCATGTTGTCGAAAATTTCCGGTACAGCGACAAAATATATATTGCATCTACCTTATACTACCACTATTGTGATTATGAGACAGGTCAGTAACATCTGTTATACAATCCGTCGACAATTTATTGCGGGTCAAAACATCATGAATATCTGAACCATATTACTGGGTATACGTCAGTAATCCCTTAATCATCTGACCCCTTATCTACTCTAGTTTAAAAATTATCACGAACTTATGGGACATTTATATGAAATCGCTAGTGAAAATTGAGCAGATCACCATTAGCTCAATAGAATAATGAATGACTATTCTATTGTATAGTTCAACAGCACATTTAATAGCATGAGTACGATTCCGACTAATCTAATAAGTCTAGGGCCAATATCCCATAGAGTATAAACAGTACTTAGGATTAATAGTGTGATCATAAGATGATAACCTACTAATAATATCGCTAATGGATATCCAAATACGGATATGACGGACCTACTCTGTCTGCGAAGAATACCTTAGTCACGTTTTAATTTCAAGCATAGACCATATAGTAAGAGTCTGATGACTTACGTTTGATAGAGTAATGTACTCTGGTTTTACTTCTTCATTGAATTTAAACATTCTTACGCTGTTATACACACAGATGCGTCATATGTCGGAGAACTACTACTCTATGAACGCTGTAATTTTCAGAGACCAATAAGTACACATATAGTTATTTAGCAAAATTAAATACCAAACTGTTCGTCTCTGATTTTTTAGTCTATTTGCAATTGTTTCAATTGTAATTCGTATACTCGCACTTTAACGACTTCACATTTGAATAAACGCGCAGACCCAGGCATAAGTTCATATAAACACAATCTAAGTGATCTTGCAAAATACACGTGGTGTATACATAGATATTTATTTTTATCCTCGGAGGATCTGTGGCCATTGATTGTTCAGCCGTGGGGATCCATAATGTGACATTACTCTTGTGAATTATGCCATCTAGAGAACTGTCTACACGTGTAATCGTTTTACATCATAAATAGTATTATCAACTCAATACCCGTGTTGGTACAAATAGGTCAATACAATCGGGGGAGTATGAACCTTGCAATGCTTTATTACACGATTGTTATGTTCGAACTGGGACACTTAATGGATTTGCTCATTCTTAGCATAATGATGCCATGCATAGAGTAATGTTCGTTCTTTGTTTGGAGCTTGTCAATAGTGTTGTCTAGGTTCGAGGCAGAATATTATTTTAGTTAATCTAGGCCATTGGTGTATTGAGTTTATACACATAGTGTATCAGATAACACAATGGCGATCCGACCTGGTAAAAGTTAGCAGCGATATCAGCAGTCGATAGCTACCTCCGTAAACATCAGAGACTTCCATGCGGGTTTCTTACTCTACCTTTAGAACTTGTAATTATGCATGGATTGAATATGGATCATTATTCAATATACTAATGCTATAAATCTGTGAGATGCAATGTCAAGTGTGATATCGAGGATGTCATTCGATGTTTAGATATTGGCTGTAGTTATTCCGGATGTTGTTGAAAAAGTATCAGGCCATGTTCTTAAATTGATTATAGCGTGTTATGAGCAGTTCAAAACCGTATGTTATAGTTCTAGCTTTTTCAGAAATTCAATCTCTAGCTACTCCCCATAATGTGAGTACTCAAGTCGGTGTATGCTGTCAATAGCTGAATGAGAATATATAAAAATAAGATTAGATCCAATGATATAAAGAACAGCCTGTAATAATAGGTGAATATGGTAATCAATGATTCATGTGACACAAACATTAATTAAGATTGCTTTAACTTTGGAGACATATGTTTCATATTTCACAGTAATTTATAATCGAGTTGAGATTGTACCATTCTATTATATCTTAATCGAAACATGTATCTTATTATAAGTCATTCACTGAGTTTTAGTCTTACAATAATAAATAATTCTTGACAGAAACATCCCAGTGACTGTAGTAATTTAATATCCATTCACTTGGCAGAGCTTACAAATGTTCTTGCTGTGTCATGTTTCTCTAATTATCCTAATATCATGCATATGTAATTCTACAGCAGAACAATCGACTTCTCGAAGCATTCACGTAATTATAAACACGTAAAGATATAAACCGTACAGGTCCTTCTCAATCGTTCCTAATTCAGTTGAGCTAACGAGGACGAATCGATAATCTATAATAAAAGTTGTGATCAATGATATTAATTAACAACTAGTCCCATCAATTTTGACTCACTAAGCACAGGTACAGTACAGATGCGTAAAGTTTTAACAACGCTAATCAATCGCCCGTAGATAGTTCTATTAATATCATTAACATCTACAAAGTGTACAGCTGAACAGCTCGACGAGTAATTCTTACACCTAAAATACGTTCGTCATCTTTAGTATATATGTATCAATTCTAACTTCAGTAGTGTAAAATCTTACTTAGAATAACAAGAGACGCTGATTGAGTCGAATTTGAGAAATGATTATACATCTACATCTACTTTTTGCTGAATTCATATTTTCTCCCGTGTTGATAGCTAGTGTGTGCACGAGAGAATTGTAAAAAACGTTTTTTCTATCAATGCACCTCTCTGCCTATTTCTCTCATCCCGACCAAATCCGAATATATATAGATTATCAAGCTTTGTTGTCTGAAAGTGATGATTAAAAAATCGAATCATCAAAGTTGTCTGTCTGTAGTTCTCTACTCGCGAATATAACACTATGTGATTGAATGTTTATACTACCCGTTGTCCTTATGCGGCATAATTAGAAGTCGGAATAACAATACGGAGGCTTATCTAGATGTACAAGTTATAACTCTTTCGTATTGTAATATTTATAACGGACGTCCCTTTTTATTTAAGTGTCTGCGAATAATTTCACGCTTAGAGCAATTGACAAAGAAGTGTAGTATTCTAGGGTAATATTTAATATATTACCTACCTCCAACACTTTTTTTCCTTTATTCATATTCCTCGTAGCATCGACGAAATTAAGCAAAGAATAGAGATATTGTATAGTTACTATTGTAAATCCCGGAAACGATCCGCCATCTATTTTCTTACTTATGCGTTTAGATACTAGTAGCATAAAACCATTACAGTGAGTAACTGACTTAATTGAGATAATGTTTATGCCGTTGTACCCGGAACTACAGAAATCATATCTTTATGATTATTGCGTGTGAATTCGAACGATACGATAATGGCGAATACGATTTAAGTTTGATACCAGAGTTAGATGTGCATGTACTTTGAAACTAAATGATTTTATGGAATTAGCTTGGTCTTTCGAAAATTAATAACTTGCTATTTAAACGAAGACTTATCTGAATGTCCATATTGAAATTCTATCTATTCTCACGTAAAGAGGTATAACTAGTACAGGACATAATCCATTCTATTACTTGAAAGAAACTTCATTTTCCACAATATAAATACAAAATCAATTTTCCAGAGTACAAAATAGAATCTATAGTGCAGCCATTTTCTTCAACACTGCTATTTATTCGTGCATTATTTTATCATTTTCCATTATATTCATCACAAATTCAATTTAAGATCAAGATCCATGCACTTTCAACTTGTTTAGCATATTCATCCCTGATTGGTTAATCCATTTTTGGGTAGTAAATTTCGCTTGTAGTATCGAATGTATCACGCATAATTTTATGCATACTACAGCCCGAACTATGAGTTGTCTTTACACCATTGTTCATGAGCACGGGGTCAAAATTCAAAGAATCGATACCTACGGAATGTATAAGCAGCAGCCGGATTCAAATAATCTCCATGTTATACCCGGAGCATACTGCCTACCAACCGCTCAGACAAGATCACAATCACCAACATGAGCAAGCACATTGCATCAGCAATCATATTATCCTACGAAACTCGTAGCCAATGCAGCAACATCGCACTGTACTAACAATATCCAGGAGACACTGGTAAATAACAAGTCATTGAGTTGTATGCTGATGATACCATTAGGCACTACATGACCTATTAACTGCTCCATCATCAAGGTGTAAGTAGTATCAAAACGCTATTGTAGATGACTAATGAACGTTGACCTGTACTATACCACTTCAATCTATCTTGATCCTACCGACAGAATTCACTTAGTGATCGCTACCGAGCATAGACATACCGTAATATGGCACCGCCACCTTAACATTTCATCAGTACTATTCTGCCTAGTAATAAATTCAACCACCCTCGCGTAGTAGTACCCCTCTCTGCTTGATCAATAATCAATTAGGTCCACATTTACCTTCGCACATGTTGAGTTTAAATGATCTAAAAAAAAAAAAAAAAACTAATAGGGTAATCTCAATTGAAAATAAACTATGAATAAATAGTGGTTGGTTGCAATCAATTTATGTTTCATGCGCTATTTAATTGGTGTGTGTACGTAATGTAAACATTGAATTAGAAACAGAGAATATTAAGTTATCACGTATAGCTCTCATGCTTCTGAATATAAAGACGTTTAGAGTATGCCTCGCAGGCACTGGTCGTCTATCGCTGAATGTTCTTAGTTAGAGTGTTTCATTGTTCCCACAAATCAGTACGCTTTACTGGCCTATCTTGATCTGCTAAGATCTAAAGATCGTCATAATTTGTACACATAGCGCATTCTATTTCTATGATAGATTCTATATACTTTGAAATGCCCATAGTTCGGAAATCTTTAACGTGCCTTTGGATTACACAATATTAATATTCTTGTGCAGCAAAATTTCACGGATTTCATGTACCTGCTATACAATAGGTAGATAAGGTAGATGATATTTTGCGTACGAAATTTCGCAGAATTTAACCATTTGACCAGTTTGACCTGTTCATGCATAGTTGGCTGCCCACACAAATAGTGCATATTGTAATACCCGTGCTGCAATATAAGTTTAATTTCTTTGTTTTCACTTTTTCAAATGATTTTGTAAGACTGTCCTCAAACGCTTAATTCTGTCGTGGCGGTGTTGTAACGCTGTCCTTGAACGCTTAATTCTGTCGCGGCGATGTTGTAAGGCTTCACTCTGTACATAGCGAGGATGTCGTGAGGCTAGAACTATTCAATGTAACGACGATGTTGAAAGGCTATCTGGCTGTCGCGAGATGCGGCCACTATTGTGTTCTATCTATAGATCATGATGATGCGTGGATCCCGTTATTTTGCGTTTGAGCGATATTACAAATGTACTTGATAGCAAGCTCGTGGATGATCATCCTACAAGGCCTATGGAGAACGTACGGGGAATTAGTTGTGCAACACTCGGAGTCATAATAGGCGTTGGCTCAATAAGGAGCCATTTTCGAAGTGTTTAACGTCCTATGCCCCCTTGTGAAGCCCCTTCCCTCTAGTAAATAGTATGTCTACT
>CAJDSM010072269.1:69-10450 GCA_903981925.1 Ostrea lurida
TTGACCTATGTTATCCGATATAATCGAACTGTTTGCAGTTTAACGCTTTAACACTCCGCGAAGCCGATTATTTAGCGTAAACTAACCAGTTAGATATATCGTATAACATAGGTCAAAATAGGCTTCATCCTTATAATTGGATTTAGAAAATTGTATTTAGTTTTTGTGATGAGTAAACTTGCGAATAATTAAGGATTTGAAATGAGGCGGACGAATTTTGCCGTAGCAACAAAAGTGGAAACATAACGTCAAATGCATTGTGACGTCATTCTAGGACGTCCACAAAAGAGCAAGTTAGATTGTCCAATAATAATTGCCATGTTGCTCAATCGTAAATTTCAGCCATCAAATTGCTTTGTAACAAGTAAATTGGAATTATTCATATATCATAGAAGATTCATCAGAGAAATTGTTTTAATCTTGTATTTTTAAGATTGATGTAAAAAGGTTTTCCAACAACTTATAATGGGGTTGGTCTACCTCCATGGGGTCCGATTAACTCCCCTTTGTTTTAAATAGATCGGAATGACATTGCCAGAGAGCTATTGTTAGGTAATGACACCGGTAGCAAATATTAAATTGATTGGTAAATATCATATATGCTAACACGGAATTTAATTGAATGTTTTGATATACTCTCATTTAGCATCCCACCTTCACTGAAGATTTGTTCGTTTTTTAGGTTCTAAATCGGTTACAATATCCTGACGTGTAATAGGTTCATTAATAATTTAGTTTAGCTATCTTTTATATATAGGCAGGTGACTCTATGTCTCTATATTAGCTTCAATCAGTATCAAATTTTTAAAACATTCAACAAGGTGTCAGTCAAATGCAATTGCTTTTTTCTTGTTTTAGTATTTAAAATTTCCAAAAAATTCTCGGGGATTATTTTGTTCTTCATTCCGTAGTTTTATTCTGCAAGTTTTTATATAAAGCATCCATTGTCTTTTATTGCCCCTTTCTGCTTTTATGTAATTAATGTTAGTTAACTCGAATTTCACTCTTTTATATTTCTCTTCAATGGTGATAATGTTTTCTGTTTGTTTAAATCAGGTTTTGAGTGTTTTTAAATATCTGTATGATTTCCTTTACCTGTTCTCTCCTTGACTTTGTGGATTTTTACTTTAAATGAGACTACTGAAAACGCCATGCAATATTGGCCTTGTTGTCAGTAACCTGCTCGATTAAAGCTTGATCATACGCACAACAAGCTTTTGCGTATTGAATCGGCTCATATGAGAGACATAATAAAAAATGCAGGAAGATGATGCAATACTGTAGTTTAGTTTGACTGACTCTCTCTCATCTCTCCTCTCTCTCTCTCTCTCTCTCTCTCTCTCTTCTCTCTTCCTCTCTCTCTCTCTTTCTCTCTCTCTCTCTCTCTCTCCCATGTAATTCGAGCATTTTTTATCTTTACTTCCCGTTGCATGCAATTTACACACATGCAAAATAAAGTATTCCGTAATCTGTTTGGATCAACAGGTAAATATATTTTCCCTCTTCCAAAAACTAGAAAAAGCAAAATTACGTACTAAACATAGAAAATGTGTCATATTAAATGTGAGAGTAGAACTGAATGTACTTTTTTTTATTTACAGCGGTACCCATTCCGCTGTCTGTTAAAATGGTCTGTGTTTGTGGTAACACGTCGATTGAAGAAACCCATTACATGAGAAGTAAACAAGAATATTGTCAAATAAATTGATGCATATAAAGATAATGAATGAAAATCACGATCCCAATAAGAAAGATATACAAGAGAAACAAGTATGTCCAAAGGCGTAACGGTCACTGAGTATCATATTTCAAATTTTTGACTGAAGATAATTTTTACTTTATATTAATTTAAGTTTTATTTATTCTATAGTTTACATGTATATAACAACATTTATATTAAACAACGTACCCTATAAGGCTTATACATTGTGAGAAACATTGTAAAACAAGTATACATCTAAATACATAGAAAATGACATACACAACATATCATAAAACTATAAGTTTATAACAGAAAAATAGTTGGATTCTCCACCTTCGTTTTCTTTTATTAAAACCAAACAAGGTATTGCATGGAAAGTACATTATAATTTCAAACAAGTTAAAAAGATTGTTGTCTTGGGAATTAATGTCCGTCACTCTGTCGTTGGTTGAACGCGTGTCAAATGTGACTTGCCGTCTAAATTTTCTTAATGTGCGAGGTTAGCAAAATTATAGACGGAACTTGAACGCCGTTACGCCTTTTGAGCATTGGTCGCTCAAAATACAATAACACTTAATTAGGTTTGTTATGACTGGTTCTACAGAAATATGTTCTGGTTTTTGTCTCGGTCCTCAGGGTGTGCTGGTCTACATTTCGATTCAGCTCCTGTAATGGTGAACTGCAATATCGGAATCACGCAAAAAAGTGGTGCAGAAAAGCGCTACAAGGATCTCTTAAAGTCTCCGCAAAGGCTGTTCACTTGGGAAAACCTAGCCAAGACCAACCCTTGTGGCGCCCGCGTGAAGATACAATTCAAGCGAGGGCAAAGCGGAAAGATGAGAGCAGCATCAAACTAGCTCATTTGGACATTTGTCATACTTTCCATGCAGGAATTGGACTTTGTCAGCGCATCTCCGATCCCACAAACAAACCGAATCGCAACAACCAAAGATGAAATATGGTCATCTTCGACAACGAAGGACGAAACTACAAAATGTTGCGGGTTGTTTAAGTCTATAGAAGGCTTTGGCTCTATGAAACTGAAACAATGGAAACATGTCAGTAACAAACCTAATAAGTGATAATGTTTTTTTAATATTTTGGCTTAAAAATGAAGCGAATACTTCGAACCGAAGATCCTGAGGTGGGAGGCAGTTTCCACAGCGTGGTGAGGAAACATCGAACTTCTCATCATGCATAACGTCTACTATTGAGTACGTGGCTTTCGAAGGCTCAGTGAATCCCAGACCGAAGTGTAGCGCTGCGGCCGTAAACTTGAATCCAGTTCCTGGATGTGTGCTGGGCCTATTTTCTGTGGAGCCTGCAAGTGTATAAAATGATTTATATTTTCGTAGATATGCTCACCGGGTAACAAAGGCTTCATGAGAATCGGTGTAATATGTTAATGTTTTCTCGAAACGTGTCACTAGCCGGCAAGCAAGCATTTGGTACTTTCTAGGACTCCTGGCTAAGGATCAGAATTTAACACGTCATAAGAAGTGTAATTTTCCATAAATCAAGTCGGATGTACATGTAATAGTGATCTAACGAGTGTCCTGCATGCAATCTGTTAAGTAAGGCATCTTATTTCTACAGATAGTTTTGAAGAAGTGATAATTAGTAGGATTCTAGTCACTGAATTTATTTGCACTACATACTAAGTTTGCTGTCGAAAAACAAGATTTTTAAACACAGGAGGCGTTAGTAATGATAGTTGACATCCACAAAACTCATTAAGATAGGCCTATGGTTTGGGGTAACAAAGATGATAACACTTGTCTTTTCCTGATTCAGATTGAGTATGTTGTTTTGCCATCAAGTTTTCTTTTATCAGAGAAGACACCGTTTTAAGTCTATCCGTTAAGCTGTCCCAGCTGTCCTTCAGATTTTATAATCAGGTATATCCTGAGTGTCATCTGCGTAAAAATTGACAACACACATTTACGCTTCGGCAAAAAATTCCCCGAATTGGTTTGTGGTAGTAACATGCAATTAGACGATGTCAGAACAGCCAGCGCTGCGGGCTTCGAAAAGTGAAGTAGGTACTCCTTGGACGTAGATCCAAAATGAAGTTTGTTTGACTTCGGACAGATAAGATTTTATTCATACAGAGCCGATCCAGTGATAACCAAATGCGCGCTCCATACGTACGCCGATTAAGTATATTGGCGGTCTATATAGCATATCATATCGGGTGATCAGCTATTCCAACAATTACTTTGTTAAGACTCCACTGGATTCTATACATCAAGTACTCTGAGGTAATATTAAATGCAATGCTGGATTATCCTCATTGACAATATCTTGTAGTTTTTTTGGCGAATCAATTAATGTTTAACTCGATATTTCGATGTATTGACGGAGTTTTATCTATTAATTAACAAAATGATTTTTGCATTTCATATGTCAATATATCCTAGCAACTAGAAATGATCACCAAACTGGTGTCTTCCATGTCTGCTGTCGCATTTGGATAGTTCATTGAACATATTTGTCATTAACGACAAACTCACAACACAAGTTAATGACAAACGGTCGATTTCAACTCTACATCGTCACTAAACCATATGTATGTACTGCAGGCAAATATTCCATCAATAGCGCAGTATGTGTGGATGTCTCTCAAACTTATTCGATACGCAAGGGATTGTTTCTGCGTGTGACCAAGTTTTAATCGTAGGGCAGACTATTTCCAAACAAGTTGTTGTTTGCAGGGTTTTTCAACGTCACGTTTAAGTAGCAGCATTTCGTAAGTCTCAAGTACCATTTTAAAACGATTTAGTTTGCCAGTATGGTACTGAAATTGGGTCAAATCTGGTGTGTATCAAATAGCAAATGTTTTAACCATTGTTCAATACACTGATTTGATTTACTGATTGTTCTTCGTTTACCTATTACCGGGTAATTAACTCGAGAAAGTTATTTTCTCATTGGCTCTTGATAATTATATATATGTTACATGTTTATGCCCATTTGGGCCTGATTTGGGTGAAATAAATACTACTAGTACTAGTGTATTCGTTACAACATAAGTTAAGTGGTTTAAATAAACCAAGTTCTGCAACATTGGACATTGCACTGCGAATATAGTGTTTTACATAGGCTAACCAAATCCAGGTATCTTATGTAAAATCGACGCAATCGATTAAAGGTTATACAAGCAATAAAGTTTAATATATATTATACTAACAATATGAAATATTAATAGAAAGAAAAGCAGAATGAAAAAATAAAAGAAATAAATTTCCCTTTTTAGGAAATATATTGGGGTAAGTAATTGTGACGTTTCTTGCAGGCATACTTTCACAAAATAAGGATCTTCATCTATAGCGTTTTGCTTCTATTGATTTTGTGTTTATGCGTACTATGCTTTTAAATGCAGATCTAGTGTTTAAAATTCCCAATATAGTACTCAACGGCTCGTGGCGCAACGGTAGCGGCGTCTGACTCCAGATCAGAAGGTTGGCGATGTTGAAATCACGTCGAGGTCAACACTTTTTAAGGTTTATCGCGCATCCCAATATGGAATTAACCCTGGAAACGATTTGGACGTAAAATATTATTTCTTGAACAATGCTTTTATTAAATCTTATAATCGATTATTTGTTTTCCCAGTTTATAGCATTGTTCCTATCAACAGTTAGGACGAATGAATGTAATTTAATGAAGATGTATAAAAGCTACGATGTCCAAAAAGAGTTATGAAGTAAATACTGTTATGTATAATGCTGGAGAAGGCTATCGCCATTGACGGCTTGATATTAAGATTTAAATTTCAAAATATTTTTGACTGTTTGCATAAAAGTCCGCTTAGCTCCATTAATTAACATGAAATTAAGCAACGTTAGTTTCGCGATATTTGAATCTTACAGGGACGGTTAACAATTTTGACGACATAGTACGTGACTATCGCGGATATGTTACGCAGGTCATACTCCATTTATGCAAACATTCACAGTTCGTTTAAAGCTTGTATTGGTTCGATGTTTATCGAGTAGTTTTTGCAAAAATTACTTTTAAAGCAGAATAAGTTATGTTTGAGAAATCTGAACGCCACGTCTTCTAAAAACTCCGTTTTTTAAGGTCATATTCGAAAGACCTATGATTCTCATGTCTACAATGCTTATTGTTTTTCGGGGTTTTTTTATTCTTAATCTGGCGAAGGCAACCACTACTTAATTTTAAACGTCTAGGGTTTAACGCGGCGGTTCGAGCGCGGGACTCGAATAAACGACCTCCCATTATGAGACAAAAAGCACTACTCTGAGGCCACCGTGATCGGTCGCAGCCAGAACAGATTGTCGACTGTAAACGTTAATTTTCTCGCAACAAGAGGAAACTATTATACAGTTCACACAAATTTGATAACATCTACTGTCTTTCTGTCGACCATTCCTAATTGATTCTGCACTTTCACCACAGATCAACTGACACGAAAAGTTTCATGCATACATACATATGTAGAATAGAATTGACGGAACCATGCACTTGAGTATATTGCAACGTCTGAAGTACATGTCACTTCACTAATTTCCAAAACAGTCTCGCGTATCTGTTAATGATGTCGTCTGAATAGAGTATTTTTGAAGAATTTGCGTGTATAATCACGTAAGTCTCTCTTCTGGGTGGGGTTATAACAATTCCTCATGTTCTTGTGTGTGGCTTTGACTTTTCATAATCTTCTCATCTCCATACTCCCAGAGAGTCCCTTGTAAAAAGTAATCAATTTCTTGTTAACTATATTTAAACTATCAATATTCATTTCCTAATCAGAGTCTTTTTTGGCAAGACATTCTTTTAATACTACAGGAATGATTGATATAATGTGCGCGATCAACCGAGTTAATTGCCGTTCAAGATAGCACAAGTTGGGTAGAGCACCTGACGAGAGATTTTTGGGGAACTTTGTTCGATCCATGTCTGAATCCGTTGCATTTCTACCTTCCTGTTACAAATGTAATGATAACCTATATCTAGCTTTATGTTTCAATACCAACTTAGATCAGTCATTCTACCACACAACACGGATCACGCTTTTATGAACAGTCTGTTATGCTTGGGTATAATATATGAATTTATCGTGCATGTAAACATTTCTTTACATGTTTTATCAGCGATGAGTTGAATGGGTGATGTATCAGTAACAGGTACGTTTAAAGTCAAGGCATTTCTTCAAATTTTATCGTTGTTTATAACAATCTAGTTTGCCAATATACAATGGGTCAAATACTGCCTGACGTCTTTCATACTAATCTGTTAATAAAATTAAACCGTTATTATACACTATTTTTGACTACGGATTTTATCCGTTTAGCCTGATCAGGAACAAAAGGCTCATGGCAAGATGTTACCGTTAGAACAGGGGATGCTTACTCCATCCTAGTACACCTGAATCCATTATGCTATGTTTGTTCCTCCAATTTGAATTCTGTATAGGGATTTATCTCAGCCTTTCATTCATGTGATAGTGGTATCCAAAATGGAAAACGAGTTGGTGAAAGACAAATGCCATGTTTGATTGGGAAACAATGATAAATGGTTCAAAATGGTCTTTGATTTCAATTTTTATAAAAAATCGATGTTGTTTCTAATGCAGTCTATGACAGATGAACTCGGAAATATTCCTCCATCTCTTGCTATTTTTCATTTTTAATACTAATTAAATTTTATCAGATACTACATATAAAGAGTAAGATAACAAATAGTGATCAATATCACACAGTCCTAAACAGAATATTTTAGAGTCGGGGCAAACAACGAGAACCCGCTGGGATACACCAGAGGTGGGATCAGGCGCCTAAGAGAGTAAGGCATCCCTGTCAACCGCTCCACACCCATTTTAAAGGTCACGCTCTGTAAGCCTAAAACCAATTTCAACATGTAAGTCTACTTAAGTCTGTACTCTCTTTTGATTATCAGATTTTTTGCCAAATCTTTGTGGTTTATTCTGCACACAGTATTCCATACTTTCATAGTTTTCAAAATTCTCAATAATACAAACAAATTGGAGAATAACTTAATTTTTTATTTTCGAGGAATGAACATGTTAATGAAATTAAAAAATGAGCCAAAACGAATGAATCAATTTGAAGACTTTTCAAATGTGGCAGTAAATAGTTGCTTTGAATTTAACTTACATTGCGAGAACTTGTGTAACACTGTGCAATTATTGAAAAATCACAACAACGATATCGAGTTTGTTTTCTTGTGAGAATATACACGTTGTTAAGTAGAGATACAATTTTACAAAGGACTTCTGCTTGCCTTAAACAAACGCATGTATGTGGCATGTGGTAAATACAAAAAACAAGTTGCGGAAAGTATTTAGGATTAAAATCATTCAGGAATAAATTCACTTGATGCGTAGAATCGTTGTGAGAAAAACTATATCCGTACTTCGGAAATCTTGTTTCATTTTTCAACACTGATTTCGACATGAAATACTTTAGCAGCAGTTCTTTATTTAATTATGTTGCAAGTTCAAGAGAAAAACAAAGACGCATCTTTTGAGGTAAGTACATCGCATTGGCAGTGTTGTAGAGCAAAATACATTACTCTGTTTTATGTTGATCTAATAAGAAAGTAATGTTAGGAAGAAACTTGCTTATTTAATGTATGTTTTGTTACAGTCCAGCGATTAGATTAATAGGAATGCAACTTAAAACTTGATACTTTTGTGTAGTCCAAGGTACATGTATAACGGAGGTATTGTTCTTTTACTCAGCATACAAGAATGAACCTGCTGTACAGATTTCAGCTGGTAAAATGGTGTTGTCAACGTAAGTCACCATACATTCTCATTTCACTTATTTTTGCAAATGAAATTGAACCATACCATTTTTACTATTTTCGAACATTCCTTCTTCTCCAAAATATCATTTCAGGCTGCGGTAGGGGTCCTGGGGACTTGACTTGCAACAACACTTGTCCCGATGGATATTATGGCTTTGGTTTGCCGGTCTAAAAGTGTGAACTGTAAAAACGACCCAAGATATGTTCACAAAAAAAATGGAATGCATACAAAAACTATACAGGTGTGATTTAAAGTACTCAGGTTTTTTATTTATACATGTAATTAACAATTCTTTTTTTTTGTATGATTTCAACTTGACAGTCGTTTCCGAAAAATTCAAAATATGTATTAAGTTTCCAAATTATTTCCATCCGAACTGCCAACTGGGTATATTTAAAATGAATTATTATAATGGCATTGAAATTTTTTTTTTAAAGATTCTGTTCTATCAATTGCAATTATGCCAATTTTAACTGGCTTTTGTCGTATAGAAACGAGTATGATTTTTGTCTGTACCGATATCCGATATGTTTAATTCATTTGTGAATCAAAAGCACTAAAAAGTAAGGAGTGAAACAAAATGTTGTAATTTTACAAACTGTTGTGAAAGATCTACGAAAGTTTTCCAAATATTTTAGAGTTAAACGTATTCTCGTTTGTGTAGAAAGACGCACAATACAGACAATCGAACAAATGTTGATACAAATAGTGAGTATTCAGAAAAAAGCGAATATGTTATAACAACCGTGAAGTTCCTTTACATATATAAAAAAAATATCCTAAAGTTCTGAATGAATATTCCTAATCTTTTTGAAGGAATTTCCATTGTACATGTATGTCTTTACGATTCATTGATGTACCGAACATGCACGCTCTCTTTCACACAATTTTGAATAATCGAATATGGTTGTTATTGATTATTTTTGTCCTTGTTAGACGATATGGTGAATGATGATGCAGCTGAGTCTATATATAGAGTGGTAGAGCCCTGGGTTCCGCCATCGCTCATGTTTCGAACGAAAACCAGTGGTCTCCATTCTACGAGTATATCAAAACTTGCAGGTTCGCGTGTAAAAGTGAGTTTCGGAATCGGATACAGATAGCACACGAAATATGAACCATGTTCTCCACAAGTAAGGGGAACTGTATTTCTGACCCGTTCAGATAACGAACTTATGGAACGTGTTCTAATAAAAAACACACATCTCGCGCTGGACTCATTCGTGTCTTTATACGGGAATAGATCGAGAATCTGTTGGACAAATACGACCACCTTTAATTTCAAAGAGACCGTACACTTCCACAGCAGAGAAATCAAAGATTTCTAATGGAAACAAGGAGTCCAAAGATTTCCACAAAAGAAACGAATCTTACCATTCTCAACATAATGCAATATACTTGCATAACGGTTATTCCCATATAGACCTACAACAGAAATGCCCAGGCTCGTTTGATAGCCGACTATATACAACACTTTGAAATCCGACCGAAACGTTATCATATGTTTGTAATTTACATGTTGGACACTGTTACACTGGAATATTTTTGTTTTATTTAATGACAGTAATATTGTTCAGATAATAAGTTTTCAAGCATTGTTTTCATACATTATTCATTTCAGGACATTCCATAATATAATGAAACTCATCACCAATTTTATTTGTATTACAGATATCACATATTCTTATGCTTCTGTTTATCGTTGCCCATCTACCACTTTCTATTGGAATCTTGTGATTTCCAGTTCTAATTCTAAATCCTATTTAGGTCAATGAAATGTGCCTAAATAATTTTCAAAGACAAATTCATCTTTATATGAACGATACCTTTTGGAGAACTTCAGTGTTCCATTGCTGTTGAAATTGATTACAAAGTAGTTGCTTAAA
>CAJDSM010072274.1:481-18581 GCA_903981925.1 Ostrea lurida
TGGAGAATATTCTAACAACTGTCTGAACGTCCGGCGTGGAAAAAGGAGCGAACTGCTCCATGTGTGGTAACCTGCGGGAAATAGAAATGTGACTGATCTCCTCAGAATGCGCAGCACGAAAGAATAACTAGGTCATTTAGAACAATAATTGAAGAGTCATAGTATTTGTGCTTTAGAAATAAGTTAACCCGTGTTTAAAATGCGATCGTGGAGAACATTTGAACATTTGTTACCAAAAAGATCAACCTGCTGTCTTATTAGTGCATATCTGCGCCTCAAAGACAGACACTGAAAATCTAACTATTGCTTAAGCCCGTACTCTCTGCCGTCATCTGAAATTTCGCAAGATTTGAGGTGGAACATCGAACAAGTATGTGATCTCCAGAAGTGTCACCGATCGGGCATCTTAATACAAAATTTTAAAATACTCACTCGAGAATAAAAATCAGTGCTTGTGACGTTACTCTACGTCGATGTTTTCTTTTCCAACAGATTATACACAGCATGTAAGCATGTTCTAGGTAGAGATAATAGTATATGAACATTGCTATACTACATATCGAGATAAATTAAGAGAAGCCATAGAAGCTGTATTTTGATTGTAGTGCAGCACTTAAAGTAACCGAGTTATAGTGTGTAGTGTCTTTGTGAGCGCACAAGCTCCACAGATAACCGATTTCTTGGAATGTTGATTACAATTCACATTTTGTCCAGGGCCATTCAGGACGTAAGGTGTAATAGTCACTACACGTAGTCGTGGCTGGACGTGGGATCGTTCACATTTCTACCAAGAGTTTGGTTAGACGTTAGGATCTTAATGGCACAGTCTCTAACACTATCCTGGTATATAATTCTCGTTATAACTCTGACAGTGAAGGTCGTGTAGAATGGTTGTAACCGTCCAAGTATGGAATTCTCGTCGCACCATATGATCCATGAGAACAATTGTGCTGTGCGTGGTCTCAGAGAGTCTTAACCCTCAGAAGTAAGTTGGAAAGTGGATGTGATTCACGCATATACAGCGATATTTCTATTAAATCCGTAATGACACATTCGTCGATATGTAATGAATTGGTTACACTTAATTGTAACTATTAATCGGCGCAGCAGCGCCATTAAGTCCGGATGCTTCACTCTTCCGGACGATTTCTAAGGATCGGAATTTTCATCATTATGAGTCCGCGATCTCGATACATTGTTCTCTGATGACCGTAAAGAGTGTAGCGTAGTGTAGATGTAATAGAGTATACATAACGAATTGAATGCAATTGTTGTTATTCTCCCGATGTTATTTGCTCGCTGACTTTATTTGGACTTATATGACTTTTTGTTTAACGTTATTCTTTTCGTCTTGATAGATAGTGATTGACTGTTATAACTATGTATTTCGCTGCATTAGACTATCGAAGACCAGGCAGCGTAGCGATTGCCTCGATCATATATGCATTCATATACATATCCACATTACCACAATACGCTGCGATGATGGTGCAGTAGGACAGTCGAGTGGTCTCTTATCTAAATCTCCATCTTAGAAGGTCCATGCTTTCTTTCTGTGACACGAAAATAAATCGAGAAACCAACATCTGCTTTCTGCTTGTTATATCATGCGGCGACTTTTGATACTAACTATTGATATCATTACATGAAGTAATTTGTCCCAAACAGTGTATGTATGCCCGAGTACCATTTTTGTTGTGTTCAGGCCTTGAATTTTTCGTCCATGTGTACGATCCTTAGTCGTCTACATATGGTTAATTTCCTGTTAGTAAGTCTATCCACTCCTTATAACTCGACCTTATTCAACATGTCAAGCCCTTCCCTCTCTAGATAAATACAAGTAATTCCTTATGCGGCTCGCGTTTCGACCATCCAAAATTTACCATATCGATCCGCTGATTTTCTGCTTTGCAGCCTAGTCATAGCGAATCGCCATATATGCTACATAATATCTCATCTCAATTACTGTGTAATCCTATATTCTCTCGCTGGCTCTTACAGACTGGATGGAGATCGTTAAGCTTCTAGCTCAAGTGGGTCAATTTCCACTGGTATCGGTTCTATAATGGACATAATCGAGATGGTCGTTAATATTATGAGATTCTCACGTAGTTAACGTATATATTTCCTTCAATCAGTAGAAGTTCACTTAGTGGTCGCATAATATTACGTTATTCTATGTGTTCTGGCCTGATTTTTAGTAATTCTAGTCTGGTCGTATAACACTCGCAGAAATCTGGTTCTTGTATGTAGTGTAATGCTTATAGATGAGGATTACGAGGTTCGTTATACTTCCGTCGAAGTATGGTCCTGTGGTCGCTTATTATTTGAGCAATCTATTTGGTCGTTTTATAGATTCTTGGCTTTGGGTCAGTTTCATTGTATCTATCTCAGTCTGAAGTGTGTTTCGTTAAAGATCTTTGTGCGCTCCGCATTATTGAACAACTCCTACGTGGTGCGTTAACCTTCTGGTCTGAGAATTCTATGATGTTCAGTTTATGATTTGGGTTTGCACCGACCCGAGGACAGTCTAGTGGTCGATTGTTATAGTCCAGTAGTCTGGAGTTTTGATCGGTTACTACCGCATAGTCACTAGTTGTGTTTTACAGCATTCTAGTGGTACGTTTATAAGTAATCTGGTGGCGTTACGTTATAAGAACTAGTGGCGTTATCATGTGAGTAATGACTCGTTGTGTCCGGCTTATAGTCAGAATATGTGTGACGTACATCCTATATAGTAGGACTCATGTAGTTGTTGTGTTTTTCATATATAACAGATCTAGTTGTCGTTAATCGAGAACTCCGGTGCGCTCTCTGTTTATAGAGTATAATCTAAGTGTACTGTTTATAATGATTCTATGTGTACGTCTTGCTCTTATCAGTATTCGACTTAGACTTTTAGTCAGTCGGCGTTCATAACTTAGCATATCTAGGTCTTCTTTGTCAATGCGGCTCAATGTTGCAGGCTGTTGACAATGTGTTTCATACCTTGTTGTTATAGGCTTTTCTTATACATGTCGCTGGATTTTGACTACGGATACTCCGTCTGATCCTGATTGTGGTTTAAGACAGTCCAAAGTAGTGTGAGTTTGTTGACGGCCGGATCATACTCGTTAGTCCGTTGCCACTGCGTGTCTCGTTACTATGTTAAGCGCAATAAGGCCTTAGCTCCTGTGGCACCTGGAGTCCCTTACTCTCTCGTGGCGTCCATCAGAGGCTATGATGTTTTCCTTCTCTTTCGACTTCTTCACTCTTTGCGCTTTTCTTTATTGCAACTTCAGTGACTACAATACTCTCCGTCACGATTTACCTCGTCTCTATCTTGTCTACAATGGTGCAACACAGAACACATTCGTCGCGCTTTAGACAAATGAGAGTGAGTAGCATTATTCTGTACATTTTAAATGACGGAACACCACAACACGATTTTAGTGTATCTAGTAAGCCTCGATGAGTTTATGAAGTATATATTATGCATTTTCTTGCTATGTGGCAAACGTCACGCTCTTCTCTCAATACATTGAGAACAGCATGTACCACTCGATGTGCCTTCCAGCCTCTCCTTTATTCTCGGTTGGATCCCTACCCTCTCTGGACGAATAGCGGTGTACTAGTAAGGTATATATAACACCATGTATGAATGTAAGCAATTATCTACAGTCCCTCGTTGTTTAATGCAGTCGACGACTATCGATTACCTTCGCCATTTTCTTCATATACAAATATTTTCATATAATGTACTATTATCTATCTTCATAATGTTATTCTTGAGATAATTATAATGAGGCAATATATATAGCAAGTAAATACCTATTATAAAATATCGCATAGCACATTATACAGTCTACGTCCACATTACTTGTACCGTATATTATGCCTACTATAGATACCATAAAACAGAATGAAGTCGGAATTACTGTCAAGTATTCAGACCATATATGAACTAACTATTCTCTCATTCCTCAACTTTTACATTAACAAAGAACAGTTCGCTCGAAAAGTATGCTATAATGCTAACAATCTCCTCATAATCTACAGGAGATGGCTACTTCACGGGCATTTTAGAAGTGAGAACAGCACTTAAACTTCGTTGCTTCAGAGTGTCTACAAAACCGAATTATTATGACATTTTTCATCCCTATGTTACTGGTTTCATATATAGAACCTCGTACCCAACCATACTTTGTAAAGTTTATCTTCATTCATCAACATCGAGGTTAGATGTCGCACGCATGTGGCGTTGCGGCAGCCGCACCTAAAAACCCCTGTACCACTGCTAAACTAACCGCACGAGATTTGCGGCTAAAGCATTGTGTATACACCTTATCTTGTCCTCCTCACGTTTGCCTGACTCACGGCAACTGTAGATTAGTCTCATCCAACACTCGGTCCAGAAGGAGATTGTTCTCTACAGACAGTTTTGTCCTTATGTAAACATATAATGCCAAGCTTTCTAGACTGCTTTTCAATAATCCAAATATGCTGACGCTATCCTTTCTTTTTTGTAGGTTGTTTGTGCCCTTCGTACAGGTAACCTACGATTCTTTTTCTGTCTGTATCCATCTTTAGAACCTATTTACGACCTTCTCTAAAGAACCGCAGGACATCAGGGGTTCTTATTATCAAACTCCAGTCTCCTATATCAACACACTCACACTATATGGTAAACCACTGAGCCATAGCTGTACGCGTGGGAGATATACTGGTGTGGGGTTAAGAGCTTAAAGTATTGTGTGATCCATTATGTGACGCGGACACTCGGAACAACGCCATTGCAACTGGAGATGGATGTACAGTACTACACCTTTCTAGAGGCCTCAAAATAGAAGTGGGTCTTGTTTATGATCGATCTTCTCCTTTCTTCTTCACAACCCTGTTAGTGTGAGAACATAGACATGACTGTCGACTGAAATTCTGCTAATCGGACGCATTGCCTCACCTGAGCTATTTGATCCATTGTTACTTTTTTATCTTTTTCTCTGCTTAAGTCAGACTTATAAATTAGAAAGTGTCTTACAAATTCATCTATTATTGCTGGCAGTTGCAATTTCACATCTATAACACGCCTTGTTTATTTGTCCCGTCTGTTTGGCATTAATATCACAGAATCTGTTGTTCTCTGTTGCTCCTGATGGCTGTATCGATATGGCTCTCATATTTCTGAACATAAAACCTAGTTAGAGTAAACTGAATCTCTACTCTCGCAAGTTCCAATGACACAGGCATGTACGCCTCTTGGTTCTTCCACATCTGAGTCAAGCACGCCATCTGTGAGACCAATGCTTCGTGTCGACCATCTTTTTACCTATCACCGTGTGATGGGCATTTGTGCGGGTTTTGAGACATAGTCTGGGATATTTTCATAAGTACGATTTTATGGACACTTACAGCTCACTCATTCAATAATGTATTTCTAAGTATACTTTCGTCAATAAGCTTATCTACTGATAAATATTTTTTTATGACAGACTCACGCGAGAACTAGCACTAATTCTGACACCTACAAACTATATCGAGGTACATCAAACCCTTGAGTATTTTTCCTATAGGGTCGATAGCGAACACCTTATTTGCTAGAAGCATCAAAGTCAGTTATCTACCCAAATCTCACCTTGAGACACAGAGGCAAACAATAGTCCTACAACATCGCTGACCCTCTATTGTGCGTTTGCAGGAAAAACTAATGTATTCTCAGATCACCACTAACTGTTGTCGCTACGCTCGCGATGTTTCCCTATCTTTGTTACGTTCCCTTTCCGTCTTGCCTCCCTGGCTTTCTTTTCGTCACTCTGCCCCCCTTGCCCCTCTCTTCACATTGTCCAGACTTTTGTGTTAACGATAGAAACCCAGATTCGCGCAAGTTATACTTCCTTAAAATGACTACATTTTAGTTAGTCGCATGCAAAAGGCGTGCAATGAATAGACTGTGCTGAAATATCAGATGTAGAATTACAAACTACTGATGTAACACGTGCAACCCTCCAGTAACTTCCAGAAAGACAACCGCGACTTGCATAACACGCACGATCCACTACATACGCAGAACCCAGCGAGATACTAACCATACCGTTCGTTTCCCGCACCGCGATTCAGCCTGTCTAGCTCAAAATGTGATTTGCGTTAGTAAATAATTTCCTTGGCATACTACGCATCTTGTCTAACCCGTCGTAAGTTTTGGTACTCTTCGACCCAATAGGTATATCTTTATACGCGAGCAGATTGAACCGTTCGACAGATCCCTACGAGAGCCACCAGTCCCTGATAATCGTTAGCGCAAATCATCTTATGATTATTTTCGACTGTTAATCCTCTTCATCTAGAACCGTTATATTCCTAGCTTCACCTGGCGAGACTTAGAGTCCACGATGGACTACTGGGTTGGACAGATCCTAATTTCTGTCATCCTCGTCTGTGTATCTATTTTATTAACAACGTTTTTGTGCCTTATTTAACTTTCCTCACCAGCCTCCCTTTGTTGGCATGATCTTTTGCGGTCCTATATTACACATGGGCGCGTCACGGTTCAAAGATACTTCGTAAGCTTATGATTTGGCGGAGAATGAGCCTGAAATACTTTAGAAGTGAGGGCAACTTCGCGCTGATTTGAGATTGTTCGCAATTCCATGGAAAGAGCACGGTGAGGAGGGCTGCAGCGTCCGTGGCTGGGTGTTACCTTGACCCGTCGAACGGTCCACCGTCGAGGGTCTTCAGGATGCTTTAACATACTCACCTTCACAACTTTGGTGCGTCCACCTTCGCTTGTGATGTGGTTTATCGAGGCGTTGCCGCCTGCTCTTGCGACCCGCATTTCGACTAGAATGCGTCCGGTTCTGGTGCTTGGGATTTAGCCAATCACTCGATTTTGATAGATGTTGTTTCTTATTATTTGTTTGCAACGTATTGAGGTTACCACGTGTTTGTGATACTCATTGTTTATACTCTGCCTTCTTCGTCTATTTTAGTGATATGCACCGTATCTAATCTTTAGACATGCAAACTAAAACTCTCAATCGAATATTTCCCTGTGTATTAGTAAAGGTTGAGTCGTGGCAGTTAAGCTCTCACTTAGTAATCGCGAAACGCACGAGCATTCAAAGTCTAAGGTTCTTAATATCGATTTAGAAAAGCCTCTATCATGTACTGGCTGGGCAATGTCGCTCTCATCAGACTGCTGTCATTCTTCCCACTATGATCATCGGTTCCATCGCGCACTGATTATCTGTCGCCATATTGACATAAATCTATGCACACTAAGACGTCTACAAATTGAATATATCATCCTCGCGAACCTAATTCAAACGCATAAATATTTTCTTGTCAAACACCTTTGTGAAGAGATAGATGAGTTTATTTTTGAACAGGATTCGTTATAACTAACGGATTTAGCGAAGCATCAACCCAGACGATGCAGTTCAACCAATATAAGCCTGAGATTTCATTATGTGAAGATAGTAGATTCTCTCGAACGAATGGGTTATAATGTAATATGTCACCTTTCCGCCGTGGGGGTGCACTCGTACTAGATTATTTTCAATCAGTGCCAAACGTGATAATAGTATAGGTGGTGTATTATTGTCTCCTCGCTGTAGAACTCAGGATAGTCCTGGATTCTATTGTTAGGTGCACTTAGTAAGATATATGATGAACATTAGGTAATCATCTTGTCATGATCAGCCAGCCTTCGAATTAGATATGCATTATCGCAAGGTGGTTACCATGTTCCTGGACACTCAACATTCCGATATTGATATGTCGGGGCCTTCTTTTGGGCGTGGATGATTTGGTGGATGCAGCTTTTGTGGGCTATGCTATTCTCTGTGTTTGGTTCCATTAGGTTGTTGTACTGGGAAAAGGTCACCAATCTTGGAGAGGTATTCAGAAATATTATATCTGCCTGTATTGGTTACATATTTTGAACAATGTGTTATATTTGTATAATTCTCTCCTAACATCTTAATCGGATAGTCTACATTACCTGAAATAGTGGTGGGCGGGGGGGGGGGGGGCTTGTGGTTAACCTTCCCTGTCCTTGTTGCGAATTGTGGCCTTTGATCCATCCTTCGCGCTCGACCGGTTCGGCGCACCCGCCATAAAAGACACTGATAAATTCCGGCTCTCTCTTCCGGGGCGAAACTAGTGTTCATTCGAGTCATACTATGGTCCGATGTCATAAAATCAATCCCACTTGATATTCTTTGACTTCTGGTTTTGATGGTTGCTTATTTTTTTATCTTTCCCTTCTTATTCGGCCGCATAGTTTCCCGAACGACTAGAAAGGAATACTCCATCTAATGCCTTACCCACCACAAAGATAGACATTGTAGTAATATAAAGACTCGACCTTCAGTAGAATGTCTGATCAGCAAAGTAGTTTTTTTAGCTCCATTACCAAATACTCTCCTTGACTTGTGCCACTCACGCTTCTCGGGCACACCATGCCTAATAGCCTTTTACTCTCTCTTCTATCGAGCGCATTGACGACCTGACGGCCTCTGAGACTTAACTACCTGACGAGTCTTGTCCCTCTCTATTTCTACTCTATGTTTGGTCTTTTTGTTCTTCTCTTCTTCATTTAGTATAACGGAACCACATATCGCCTGGTAATTTCATTGCAGTCATTCTTAAGCATAAACTAATAAACCATTTGGTATGGCCCATCCCATACTTTTTCGTCTCGAAAGAACATCAAATGATCATATCGTAACTATTTGCTCAGGCTAAACTAGTGGCCGCAAACTAGAAACAACGGTCATCCACTCAATGTCACACCTCATCCCACTTTTCCGCCGCACAACACCAACTATTACCAGTCACTTCTCTATTTTTTTATTCTCGCCACTAGGAGGTTTTAGTGTTCTGCATGGGTGCGTCCTCCTGTTTTTTACCTGCTTGCTGTCTTCTGGCGTGCTTTTTGCTATTTTGTTTTTCTTTTTCGCTTGTTTTTTTTGCTCGTTAACTCTCCTTTTCTCCGTCTTTGTATCTTGTTATGTTAACGGGGTCAAGCGTGCTTTAGTCAACCCATACCACGTTGAGGATTTATCTTTTCATACACATATTCCCCTGAGCTCATAACCTGGTGGAGGATCCAACATATTGTTATCTCCACCTGTACGGTCTGTCTGCTCTGTTGGTGCAGTTGTCGTCTCATTTGTCGAGTCTTCTAACTTCTATTTCAAACAATCTTAACCTGGTCAGGCGAGCAGAGTGACGCGATGCAGGAGCACGATCAAGAAATACATCTGTTATCATTATTGGGTCCACCGCTGTACTTACCATGACTTATTACTCATGAATTTGTGTCTTACAGATGTAATACGCCTCTCTTTTTTATGTGAGTACTTGGACCTTCCATGAGTAAAACATACCCACTTGAGAGGTAAAAACAAAAAACGGCTAACCAACAAAGAAATTAGTTATGGGACTGCACGCGGGACTGCACGGCACACCACTTTCGATGGTGGTCGCTCTAATACAATAGAATGTCACTGGCTAGGGTTGTGTTTGTTACGTTTATCGCAACATTATTCTGAGAGAGACCCGTCATTCTGTTGGGGCCACCGACCGATGCAGTATAGAAACGTTCATTCTGCAGTGAATTCTTCTCCTGAAATTGTGCTACGGATAAAGTTGTTGACTGAAATGTTTCTTAAAGTCTGAGTTTTCTTCAACCTGACCAAATCTGTGAGGTCTAGCATTGGGAGTCTACTGACCTCATAGTGTATGCGCTCCCACTTTTCACATATAGCTTAAATCGATGGAAAAAACCAACTGGAAGATATACTTATCCTCTATATCTGCTTCTTGTTTAGCCTCATGTATTTCTGTCTAGACTTTCCGCTGTCTGGAGTGGACTATCGGACGCTACGCTGTATTATATCAGCTTAGGTCATGTTTGTGCTCTAGTCACTCATGCAGCGATATATTTTTTTAACTAATCTGTTCTCTTTATGTCTCTCTCCACACAGGAATTTTACTATTACTCACCAATTCTTTTGTAGTACCTCTCCTTCTAAGTGTGGACACCTCTTGAGGGAAAAGCTCAAATCGAATTTATTAAAAGGCGTTTCGTTTAGCTGCTCTTTTTTTCGCCGGAATGGTTCTATCTTGTACTCATTGCAAGAGCTCCGTATTACTTCCTTGATTGCTTGAATGCTGATTTTGCGGCGCGTGAGTGTCGCCACTTTTGTAATTTCTGGTCTTCTCTTTGGGGGCTCGTGGGAATACCTAGCTTCTGCATTTTAACCTCCATGCGGGTTATGTTGTGCGCCTATTTCCCACTGTGCACTTCGCCTAGCCCCGCTGCAACATTGGCAGACCCCCCTCCACTCCTCATTCTCTTACTTGCTCCAATTCGATCACCCTAATCACTCTTTGCATGATTTCTCTGATGAAATTCGACTCATTTTGCCCCTCATCTCTCATTATACATTGTTCTGGTCAAATGGTGACCTGTTCCATATGATATACCTAAACCAGAGATAGAGACACAGTAATGTAAAGTCGTGTTGCGCACTTGAGTACTCCTCTAGAGACCTGGAGAGCTCACCTTTCATTCCTATTGGATTGGGAGGTAAACATTGTATAGCGCGTTATCATGATAATTGACTTCTTCATGCAATGAATTCCTTCTAGTGATATCCCCTCTTCCTGCTTCCTACATAATTTGGTAGGACGACGTATTAAAAATTGCTCTTATAGTCCTTTATCTTCCATGGGCAACCTTCTCTCTATTTTCTCGGTGCTATTATAGTAAGCTGGCCCCCACGGGGTTCACTTATCTTGAACCTGTCTAGTCCGCGAATATCAACCCGCATACCGATGTCAACACGGAGATCCATATGCTCGCTCGATACTTTCTCCACTTGTCTCTGAGTCATGTCCCGGGGTGACTTCCTTGCTTATATGTTTTTCTGCTCAACGGCACCGTCAGTTCTCGGACTTGAGCACTACGCAGTGTCGTGTCCTTCATACGCTGCAGTATTTTTTACCTCATGTCAATTGACAGAGATACCATGCTTCATGTCTTTTCAGTCCTTGACTCAAGTTGATCGAGGTTGTTCTAATATCCCCTGATGTACGCCGTTGGATGCGTCTGTCGGAGCTTTTCATCAATGTTCCCTACCGAAAAGGACAACGTGAGGGATGAACGGCAGGCGTGACGTAGCGAGGTCTTCCGGTCTACTTCAGACCCTTGTGGCTTAATATTTTTAGGGGATGTTTGTTGTTTGGGAACTCTGATGGCCGAGTATGGCAACACGAACCTTCTCCACAGGAGGCACAGAGATCTCTCGATTGTACTTTAGTGCCGTGTTCCCAGACGCATATTGGTTCATGATCTGATTGTATGCTCATATCCTAGCTAGGAGAGCGAGTGGTTCGAGAGCTCTAACATATAGTCACTAATCTGAAGACTCACTCATCACGTAAGTCCACGAAAAACTCGAGCATACATAAATCGATGGGGTTCTGTACAGCGCACACATCGCCCGATGCCGGTTCGATGCGTAAGGCGTTGAACGGCTAGGTATAGACCTCTAGCGTGGCGCATCGGAGGGATCGTTATGCAAATCCTTCTGCTGCACCCCGGTCCTACACGTGCGCTGCGAGGTTGTAGTTGTGTTTTACTGGCATCTGCTCGTAACAGTAAAATCATCGCGAATGCTGTTCATTAAAAGTAGTTGGTGAGAGGGCTGTTGTGAATCAATCTCAACCGATAGCGGCATTACCCGCGTTTAACCGCGCCGCAAATTCCCACATACTTTCATACTACCAATACCACTAATCTTATTGACTAGCCACAGCGGTCCTTAACTCTCTCTGCCTCCTCGTCCACATTTCCGCGTACTCTGTTGTATCCGGACATGTCACACTGTCACGTCTTCTCGTCCTGTTCGTGTGGACTCTGTTTCTTCTGCGTGTATAATGCCTACGTGCTTTATTTGCCGCGCTCTGTCGCCACTATGAGAGAACAACAGCGCTCTGTTTGATTGCGCTGCCTCGGGATATATCTTCCCCCTGCACACTTCGGCTTCGATCGGGGATCAGGCTGTTCGGGTGTTTATTGGCTTCAGTTTGCAATTCGGAGGGTCTGAAGTCTCGAATACCAGGAATCGGCGTTTTTCGCAAGATCTGTTTGCTTTCTGGAAGTCTGGTTGCACATCTTCCAGTGGAATGCCTCTGATATTTCAGGCTAATTGCTAAGCCGTTCTTTTGGCAATGGTGATTTTGGATACGGGTCCCTCCCCCTCGCTCCTTACCCCTGACTACGCGAGAGAGGTGGCGGCCCCGCGGGAGCTTTTGCGGTCGAGCTGGCGCCCCACGCTTGCCCGGTTCGGGGGGCTCGAGACAGCAGACAGAAAGTAGTGAAGAGAGGACTCAATAGGGAATGCAGCTGCCTAGTGGGAAGATACTTAGTTTTTCCAGGGAGAGTGATGGGCCTCCAGAGGAATTTCTTAGTAATTAGGGATGATGTTTGTTTATGCCCCGGATCGTTCTCTCTGACTGTCTGTCGATGTATTTATTGCGTGAAAGATATTTCAATACTTAAACTGATGGAATTTGTTTGTGTACCGTCCGTATTATTATCCTTGTGCGTATAGCTGTGTGCACGATACATACGGGTAGTCCTCTGCCGTCAAAAATACTCTCATAGAATTGTTTTTTTCGAATATTAATCAGTGGGTGTCAATCAATCTGCAGAGATTACTCCTCTCTAAACCCACGCAATGCATATAAACGATGGCGCACGCCTGCTCCCATGCCCTACTGGTTAACGATGCTCTAGCACAGCTTCTAAGCGTCTATACAACGGACTATGTTGAGGACCTCGACACAGCTGATCTCGCACCTAATGAATTTCTCCAACGAGGCAATATAAATGGTTATCGTCAGGTTTTCATGGTCGTCTTTGGTTGATATGACACACACGCTGTAGGTTGTATTCGTGCAGAACCAAGTATCCATTCTAGTGATATTTCAATGTACAGAATGTCCACTAGAGGGAATAAGCTTGTTTTACATGTTTGGTGACTTCTGAAATATTCTGTAATTTAAGATCTTTTATAGCTTAGTAGTCTACGGTGAAACCAACCCTGTTGCTTCGTACTAAGCTTAGCAGATGTCGTCAATCTGTATCACTTGACAACTTGGCATATTTTAGTTATTCCTATTACTAATAGTATTTGGATATAAAGTATTCAGGAACGGACACCCATTTTTTTGAGTCTATGAAAGGTTATCTCTTAACTTCAGCCATCTATTTCGGCTATCTCGAGTGCGTCAACATATCTTTTAACTAATCATATTTTTATTATAACGTAAAACGATTATCTCACTTCTTGCTCTTACCCCTATTCCCCTGCACATCTGTGCTCTCAATTTCGTCTTTTTTTGTACTTTTTCTTCTATTACTGTTGGCTGTGATCGAACACTCGATCTTGCATATTCTAGAAATTGCTGCGGATACGGTGTCGTGACGGTATTGTCATATCTATATTTTTAGTTTACTTGTCGACAAACGGCCGAACTGGTTATTAAATACACCGAGGGTTGAATCTTCTGACATTATATCGCATGCTCTACTTTTGATTCTCGCATCACCCTGTATAATCGAAGAATATATGTCCGCTTCGAATTGAGATCCGTCACACTTTATGCCCGACTGTATCAAATGTGGGACTGCAGGATTGTATTATATCCAATTTCAGCTTAGCACTTGGCGTCGGCTTGTTGACGCATAGTCGTGAGTCGTGTTGCGTTTTGGTTTGCGGTGCTCGCAACACGTCAGTCGCGAAAAGGAGCGGTCACCGGTTCACTCCGGTCGACTCAGGTCGTGATATTCATTATAACTGTTTTCCATAGTCGTTTTTACATTTGTATTCAGTTACTGATTGTACTATGTATTTATTAAGGTTATTGTTAAGTGATGCTCAATAAGTGGGTTCTCTATCTTAAAATGCTCTGAGCTCTTCTCTGTTTTTAGGACAATACCTTAATTCGTCTTCCGCACTACTCTGCATTTGCCTTTATTGTGTACAGGGCGTCACTGTGGTGTAGGAAAGTTTCCAATTTGGCCCCCTTGTTTGTTTTTTCTCGATATTCGACCCTCCACCAGATTCCCTCACCTTCGAGTTTCTACTTTACCCTTATTAGGGGTATAATGTATCTAACTTGTGATGAGCTGTATTATCGTCTGTTTGTTCTTGATGATCATTTTCGTCTTATTGCCTTTGATATTTCTTGTCTTAATCTATACTTTAATTCTACTACAATATATGCTTTGTAAATATTAATACTACTTTGATATTATTTTTCCTGAGAAAAATGCGAGTAGCTCACTTCCTGTCACTGCTTTTATTGCCATGTGCGCATCTGGCCTCTCGTCCCCGCGCCTCCAACATAAGGAATTTTTTCCTTGCGATTACATTCAATCTCTGCGCTCCTTTTTAATTGCCTTTCACATGAGACAGAACTTTAGCTTGAGGTACAGCTTCGCCCCTTTGGTCCGTGGCAGCTTTACATTTTCGTTCTGCTAATGGGTGGGTCTGTTAACCAGTTGCATTAGTACGCTTTATATGTATCTACTCATTACGCTCTCATCATCTATAAATGGTAGTCTTCGTCTACTATTGATTGAAGTTATCTACTTATTGTAGTCTCTCATAATATACGTAAAACTGTGTGTGGTTGCGTGTGTCACTGCTCATCTGTAACATGTTCTTATCAGTAATCTCGCACTGTACCTTGGATGTTATTTTGTTCTCTAGCCGGAGAGGGAATGCTTCTGTGGTTGATTCGAAAAGCATCGAGGAGTAAATTGATTGAAATGTGACATCATAATGCTTAAAGTTAATGAAAAGTTAAAGCTGTCAAACAGATTCATTATTGCCTTATCCTGATACGAGGTAAACGATCGGACCCTCTAGATACGCACCTTTGACGTACTGGTGCGGCATTCCAGCCCGTCGCCTAGCATGTATGGGAGTACACGCATCTGTTTGTTTTCCCTGTCGACGGGCGTTCAACTACTGCGCGTACAACCTCCTCTCTAATGGTATTTTTTAATTGAGTATAATTTGAAGTAATTCCGTTTACGGTCAAAATATCCATGTAAATGGTATTTACTTCTCAGGTTTTGTGGCACATTATGTTTGGGGATTGCATTGGTTGTCGGTAGAGTGAAAAGGTCACTGAATCAACATGCCGTTATTGAGACACATCTTGAATTACGTTCTGTCACATTATACGATTTTGGTATATCTATTTGACTGGAGTACAATACGATTTCTTCATATGCCTACGGAGCGTGACCGATATACTTCTTATTATTCATTTTAGTCCTACTAGATTCTTATAACAAGACCATCTTTATGATGTTCTTCTATTATTGTACGACTGTGAGCTCCTGTAAGGAGTTCTTCTATCGAGTTCTTCTATTCTTCAATACGAGTATTGCTTCATATAACTGTACCCTGAGTATTTTACTCTCATATAGACGACACGTAGAACTTCATTAAATATTAATCTCTACCAGTTTGAGAGGGTCTTAATGAACACTCGATTCCTGCACTTATTTCAGATTGCTTATAAACGTACTCCACCTATAGTACATTCCTTTATATGACGGACCACCCGGGAAACTCAGAATCCTTTATATACCTCTCGTGTTACAGGCTACTAAAATTCCCTTTAGTAACTCCAAACTGATTCATGAGAGTATCTTTTTAACGACACTTTTATGATTTCTATAGCCCATCTCTACGTACTCACCTTTAAATTTTTCTTTATATAACGATCCTGACTAGATTGTCTTATTAAATCGGGATCCACTAGATTCTGTATAGGCACATTCGCAGCTATTCCAATATGCATTCTTAATATAATGGTTCACCCTATCCTAGAGTTGGTCTCTATTTGAGAACTGACCCTCCCCTGATAGACGTCTTCCTTCAATAACAGTTACGGACCCTGCAGACACTCTTCACTAAACGACCCACCAGATTCTGGATTTAACTGAGCATCCATGCTAGTATTCTTTCTACTATTGGCTTACGATTCCACTAGATTTCTTATAACTAGGAATCCAGGCTAGATTCCTATAACGCATTACCAATGAATATCTATATATTGTATCACTGAGCCCCTAGATTTACTTGTCTATAATGACCAGTAATCTGCCGGTATTTGACCCATTGGCGTGAGGAGAGTCCTCTCTATAATATGACCCATTGTGGAATTTGACTCGCATTTGGCAGTTGGTCAACTTGTTGGTAAAATCTTGTATTGCTTCGAACGTATGTATAATTTCGACCATATATGGTAAATTTATCTCATTGGAACACTGCAACCTGATGCCTAGACAAGTGTATAAGTTTTCTTTTGGTTTTTACCCTACGCTGAGGCTATAACAGTGGACTATGATTCAGATAAGAGCATATTTTAACTTACTATCAGCGCAAGAGAATCTAAATCATCAAATGAAATGGTACGTAATATACAATTACTGATGATCAAACAAAATATGGTACTCGATACATACTATCTGTTTTGGTCACAAAAGGATATTCACTTAATTTGTAAATTGTTTATTTTCAATTTAAGTCTGAGTATTTAAAGTCGCCTGCATCCGATAAATTAACCTAAGCAAGAAGTAATGAGCATGATGTTGAGATTTATCTAGATTTGTTATACTGTAGTAAAGACGCGTCTATGGACTGTTTAGTCAGAGTGGAGATGGATTATCCTATGAGCTCCGAGATGTCAAACATATGAAACCTTATTATTCGAATTGCTGCTGCTTTTATTGTAAAACTCTTATATGACATTCACAATCACAGCTCAGATAGTTAGGAAACAAAGTAATATCAATAGCACAATAACTCGCCTTACACCCATTTCGCGTGGATAACTGTTCATCTTACACCTCAGCTACACTATATTTATACCAGCTACACGGTAAAGGCTAAAGTATTCGTGCACGGACATTCTGGTAGACTCAATCTGGAGATTTCCAGGAGTATATAGGAATGCAACAAATCTCGTTCCCTTAAGAAAAATCGTCCGAGAAAGGTGAGCAATGCCGGGATTAATGGCGTCCGGATACATTTTAACAAGCTTTTTCACCCAATTTCATCATTTTTTGAGTTCTTTGGAAATCCTCCACTTTCTCGGCACTCTCGTGAGGTAGGCCTTGGCCACGCCCACCAATGTTTCCCCTAGACAGTTGGGGCTGGATTCCTAATGCCGTACGGGAACTCCGCCTTACACTGCAGTTATAGACCAATGTTCTACCAAATCGGGATAGACAAGGTCCAAATGTCTACCGTCTAACACGCTTAGGATGCGCTCCCCTCCACCAGTATGGACTTTTCCCCCTTCCGTGAAAACTGGCCCCTGAGACAGAAATGGAAATTGTATCCTTCACAAAAGGTTTTGACTTTGGGTTCTCAAATACCTGGAAATCGTTATCCCCAGGCTTTAGCTCTGTTCAATCAATCATTCACCCTTTTTCCAAATCAGCATGGCGCCTTCTTATACGTACTCTACTAGCTTCTTTTATATTTTTCTGTTAGGATTTTGTATAGAGATGCGAGCGTAATTTCTGAGGTGCACTTATTTCCTAAACGTCCCTAAAGGGTAAACGCAAACACGGCGAGAGATCGGTTCTTAACCCAGCTTCAATACGAGAGATCGTTAACAGACTTCAATGACGGAGTCCCTGGACTGTCCAACCCCGATCCATTTAACAGGAACTCCAACTAGCTCTTCAATCTTGTGTATATACGTCTGCGCATTCTGAGGGAGATCAGCAAACTTGCGAGCACCAGACGTTTCCTTTTTCCACCCTGGCAGTGTTAGATACTCCACCTTCACCCGACATAGGTCTTCGTTCAGAGCGGGAAAACTGTCATAAGTCTTCGCTCCATCCAGTTCATAAGCTATGCCTATCTTTACTTCATCAAAGTCATCCAGAACATCTAGCTTTGTAATGGCCAGATAAGAAAAGCCATTGATCATGTTGGAGTAACGCAACATCACTATGTCTAACCAGCCCACGCGTCTTTTTCTCCCTGTCGTGACGCCATACTCGTGCCCAATTTTC
>CAJDSM010072277.1:3392-14099 GCA_903981925.1 Ostrea lurida
CGTAAACTTTCCAAACATCATGTCAGGAATACGGACGTCATCCGTTGTTGTCCTACCGTTGTACAGTCATCCTTCTGGTTGGTGATTTTTTTCGCTTACTTTTATATCTGGTTACATGTCAGATTTATTCTTTGCAGGCAAGGTTTCCGTCGCTGTTGCAGAGAAGTCGTTTTTACAATTGTTGGTACAGGCTCTTGAATTCACTTTTTATGATAGATGACGGAACCAAAAAATGGCTAAGTTGTAATTAATGCTACCGTTATAAGGACGTTACCTAAAGAGCTTTGTATGCTAACAGAGAAACGCTTGGTGTGCAGAAGGTGCTTCCGGGAGATTTTCTTGTGATATTAGTTAGAAACACTGTCCACAGCTAACAGCACGGTGATGGAGAAACGATTGTTCTCCAGATTCTTCAGAGAGGATGTAAACATGACCTGGCAAAAAAGCTCATCAGACAAATTGGTAAAAGGCCCAGCGATATAGTAACATGGGCGTCTCTTCATTTTGGCAGTTCTATTCGGAGTTCTTTGACAAGGAAAAAAGAATTAACTGTCGTGGACAGGCTTTACGGTTCCTCAGTAAATGTCCCAAAGATTATTCTGATCATATTGCACAGATGTCAACCTTGGGGACCTAGGGGGAGAGGTTCAGACCGCAGTTGTAGTACCCTGGAATGTAAGTACTCGGAGACGCAGGTTTGGGATCGAAACGGATAATACGTCACGTCCGGCGTCACAGGTACTCTCGCGAGAACGGGACTGAGGAACCACGAGATAACCGTTATCACAAACCTCTGCGACTCACTGAGTTCGGAAGCCCACAATGATTTCCATTGTATCCAAAGCAGTATGCAGATTGACGATGTTTCAGGAATCATTAGAGACTGCCTGTAAACCGATGGTATTCCTCCAGAATCCCCGGCCGTAACGATTAACGTGCTCTCCCATAACAAGCAGGTCATCTTCCAATTGAACTTTAAAGCTCCAATAACGGGCAGTTTGTGCATCTTCTGCTTCACTGAAACTCCTTCATTCACTAAAAATTAAGAAAGAAGTCCACGGTGATGTGGCAAGTGGTTTGTTCTGGTCCGCGCCTGGACGTATGCGGCCTTTTGATAGCCCGTAAATAGATCGGTCATGAAGGGCTGGGGTTCCTTGTGCAGATGCTATAACACCCAAGCCAAGTGTGTACAGCAAAAGAGAAAAAAATCATCAACATCGTTCATCATCGAAGTCGACACCTCAGAACTAATTGAAATTTTTACAAATATCCAGGGATGATGATGCCCCATGTTCGATTTTTATGTGATTAGAAATGAATGTGTATTTTTCATGTCCATTATCTTCTTAAAAGGAATCGAATTAATCAATTCAGACGAGAAAGTGATTGCATTTGTCTCTTTAAAATATTAAGATAAATTGTTTATATTTTTCGTCAAGTAAAAATGAATCAATCATTTGGTTGTTTCATTAAAAGCGCAAATCACGGCATTTCTTAACAATTTCAGAAATTGCAAAATTTTATTGCGTAAACACGTGATTTTGTCCATGGGAAAAAAGCTTTCTCAAAAAGATTGTTTTGTATTGATACTGATAAGTTTCTGTTCTAATTCCGTGCGCTCGATAACTTATTGTTTGTTCACCAATTCTGTGTGAAATACAATATCTATAGTTTTGTCTTCATAAGATTTGTCCCCAGCATTGATAAATACTTTAGAATTTATATTCAAAAGGTTATATAGAATTGACAATGTGTTAGAAACCTGAAGCTTATGTCGGCATTTCTCATCACTAATTGTATCATGGCATGGAGAAATAGAATAACGACGCTAGAGATGTTTAATGGAATTTAGTAATTATAACTGAAGCACCTACTTAAATGTTAAGGTAATTAGTTTGCTAAGGACTTTTATTCACCAAGGACCCCGAAAACTGTCAAAACTCCTCGCGTAAGTTCACAAAATTATGTTCTACAATTAAAAAAATTATATATTAGAGAATTCATAATTTTTAAATTAGTAGTAATTTAGGATCGCCGTTACTTTTGTTCGGTCTATTTGATTCTTACAATCTGATCCTTATTACTTTTTATTATTTTAACTGGTCAAGTCGCCAAAACAAGGCAAGTTTCAGGAATTTCACAATTCAGGAGCCTGAACACCAATGAGGCATCAATGGACCATAGAAACTCACATTTTAGCCCTTATTGAAAATTTTGTTTATTTTCAAAAATGTTTTCTCTCTCCAGATCCTAATTTCGCTGATTTTTTGCCCAGTATTTCTCACAACAACATAACACATCCATTTTGAAGCAGTCTGGACAGCGCTGTTTAAAATTCTGTACTATACAATAATTTACACAAATCATATACACAAAATTTTAAATAGCCAAAAAAAAAAAAATAATATTTTCGCCATTCTATCGACCATTTCTTTTCCAGCAGGTGACAGTTAACTCACAATCATAATTATTTTTTGAAACTAATGAGAAAACTCAATTGGCATCCGCCAATTAGATTTTAAGGGAATTGTAGAGTGTAGCAATGTTTTGACGGGTCCTGCGTCCTCAATACTTGATGTTTATCCTGCTGCTACGACCTTGGATTTATATTTGACCTTGAGAAACAATAGGCATCGCTCCGTCATTTGACAGAAGGTTATGTGTACCCAAGTATTGGACGTGCCTAGCTCTTAACGATTCTCTGTAATCCTGGCCTGACAACGTTTTCTCCTATATGTGATTACACGACACGTTGATGTGCTAATCGAATAGCTCGGTACTGTTATCTTTCCACAACAAGGCTCGTTCCATATTCATACGCTGGATATATATTAAACCAGCAAAAGAAGCCACACTAATAGCTAATTACCGATATCATTAGTTACCACAAGATGTGGCCATGTCATAAGCAAAACTACAGTCCCAAAACTGGTATCCCATGATGCTAAGAAAAATTTGCCCTGAAAAAGTGGGAAAAAGAGTCTAGTTTTGAATATCCCAGCCTATTCTCGTTAAACTAGTAGATCGTGTTAAAAATAATGGTGGAACCCAACAATGTTTAAAGTACTTTCTGCACTACAAGTAAGAGACTAATTGGGGAAAAGCGATATAAGAAAATAACTTTGACCCCAGCTGTAAATCAGAACAAAAATAACTATAGGGGATGCAGCATTCATGGAATGTTTTAAATTTAATGTTAAGTTCCCGAATACCAAATTAGCACTTTTGCGAACTTGTTGAGGCTTCCGCTTGTATACATTTTGCGAACACATCTTAATATGAAGCTCTTATACCTCATTGAACCAAACTCAATAAATATGCTGTAATTAGCTATTTTTTATTTGTAGGAACCTTCCTTTGGCTGATAATCCGAAATCACCGACGTAAACCAATTCTGGGTTACCGAAGATATAATGGGTATACTATTTCCAAACGTCGGTAAAATTGTCCGTAGCCGAACCGATGGTGAAGAGACCTTGTGTGTGGATTACAAAAGTGCGATGACCGAAGCTTATTCTGAGTTACTACCATCCTAAGTCTTTGCCGATGATTTTATCACTAGTATTATCTATTCAGTGACCATAGAAGACGTGTGTGATAAAGGCAGGATACAGAGGAAAACGGTAAAGGCGGTTTGCAACGCCAAATCGGTCATACTTTTTGGTACACCCAATATGCACAACCTTCTGTTCATAATGTGTACCGATGCCTATTTTGTTTTCTTCCATAAGGTTTCTAATATATTGACAAGTATCAAGTTAGCATTGTCACGTGCAGTTTAATTGATATTATTAAACTAATTCATGCGAGTTTATTCTATGCACACAGAAATCCTGTCAAACTTGCAATAGCAGTCTACACTATGCCATCCTATTGCTGACTCAAATTGCCACCCTAATTGAATTCTACATATATACCGAAGTCAAACAACAAATTAGTTATACCTCTATGAATTATGTTGTGATTATAACTGTTCACATCCTGCAATTTCTGAGAACAAAATAAATAGTGAGTAGAGCTCAAGCGACACCGTTAAATAGCCGACATTGAGGTCGTATTTTTTTTTAATTCTACGCAATTTGCAGAGTAGTGGTGTTGAATGATATAATGGATTGTGGTAATTTATTGTTTATGTTTCTACCGACAACTTTACACACAGCCAAGTTCAACTGCTCTCTGTACAAATACTTCTCGCAGATGCTCTTATGTGTGTGGAATAAATGGCTAACAAAGAAGCCCCAAATCCAAAATGTCTCAATTCCTGTGTTGTGAATTTTACTCAAATAAAATTAAAACCATAGAATGTAATCTCATACCGTTGAAATCCCATACGGATAACCCATGTTAACCATTTACCATATCCCGCCGGCTAAACATAATATCTAAATAATGGATAAAGTGCCATTCTGGGGACACCAATCAGCGAATGTAGAACCGCACTATTTATTGGGTGAAAAAAATTAATACAACACCTACCATGTTTCCTAATTAAAAATGGAATGTCGCGGGTGAGACAATGTATTTTCATATAGCCGTGCGCCGATAAGGACCTGCAGCCGCTCAATCTGTTGTCATCGCTGAACTTATGAAGAATTCTGAAACGCTTGACATTACATGCTGGACTTTGAAGTAAAATATCATTAATCCACAATAATGAACCCTGGCTCAATACTTACTACCGACCCTTTTCCCTAAGATCAAAATAGACGGAAAAGATAGACCATCCTAAAATAACTCAGCTTTATCTATTAACTGTTTTAAAAAAATATTATGAATTTTTACCAATTCAACAATCTATCCTTATGTTTTTTTCACATGCTGTAATTATGAAGGACAAATAACCTGGTTGTAGACAATACGGGGTAGGTGAACATTTGTTCCAATAAATTACATGCGATGCTTTTCTGAGCCCAGACCCCCCGTCCCTTCCGCGCCTCCTTGTGATAAAAACCCTAGTACCTTGAGTGCAATACTACCCCATTACCAGAATAGGTGTTCCAACGTCGTGACTGCGGAATGTGCTTGCAGTTATAATTACTTAATCGGAGTTATCTAAACATGGCCTTATGACGAGCGTCCTGTAATTGCGTTTCTGTTTCTCCATACCAGGAATTTGAAAAGTTAGGTCCTATATAGGAGATGACAGTAATATATCTTCAAAAGTGCTGAGGTTCCTCTTCTAACACTCGGATATGGTGCAAATGTAGATTATTCCTTGCCTTTCAAGGAATAAGGAGGTACCATACTATGAGGCGCCTGGTAACGATGGAATCCATGTTAGTGCAGATGCTACAAAGAAGTAGTATTCTATGGAGTAGACCAAAAACTAGTAGGTGGCATCATGTATTTCACACAGAATTGTTTGGTGAAGCAGACTCGAGTGAAGAGCAAAGATGGAATTTTAATCGAGCGGTAAAGTATGAACACAAACGTGTAATTCAGCGTGTCTCAGGAGTACCCGAAACAAATCGTTAGTGATGGAATTCCAAGGCGAATACGTGGGTCTCTCATGGAATAAATCACGTGGTTACGAGCAGATTTAATAATTCCTGTGTCAATTCGTCTTGAAAGTGTCTACAGGTATACAACTCCGTAGATTTGCCTTTATGACACAACCAAATGCATTGATTTTATTAAATTTTACTTTTCACGAATAATGTATAAACAATTTTGCAAGTGTGTAAGTTACCTGTTCAGATGTGGCCAGCCGACATGAGAGATGGCATAATATTCACCGCGTTTTTTACGTCGCTTGCTCTGAGAAACCCTTTTCGAGATTGTTTCATAAAAATCTCGATCCTTGTTGAAAAGAAAATAAATTTAAAATAAAAGGACTGTATAATATACACAAATCAAAGTGTCGATTTCTAAATCCGACAAATAAAAAAATATCCTAACTAATCATTAAATCCCTCCAAAAATCTTGTAGCGAAAGTAGGCACATCATAAATACTCCATTGACGAGATTATTTTATTAGAATAACCTAAATAAGAATAAGAAATTCTGAAGGTCTTAATATGTCCCTCGAAGAATAAGGTGTCGACTGTCCGAATTGAAGTATTAGGAGTAAGTTAGGCCACTCCCTTATTTTGTCACCCATTAATGTTGTAATGACCACAGGTCCTAAATTACCAGACCATATGGGCTGTGAATGATCCTCCTTAAAGGTTTTTTAATTTGTTCCCTTTTTATTGTGCACTGATGCTTTCTATAGTCTCTTATGCTAGTGGTATCATGCGCGCTTTTGTTCTTGTGTCCTTTGTTACTTGGTGGGGGAGAATTACCTTATAGAGAGCAGTCGCACGAGGAAACCCAGCTTTCATACCGAATATCGTATTTACGGGGCTATCACCAAAGGCGATACGCAGGCGCGGACAAAACAAAACCCACTGCTCTCAATCGTATCCCGAGTGGAGCTTCTCCTCTTTAAAATAGTTTAAAAGGAGTTCAAGTGATTGAAGCATAGGCACGCAAACAAATTCCAAAAGAACTTTCCAAAGGTTTATTAAGTAATGCTTTTAAGTCCTAACAATTGGGAAGAACATGACCACGCTTGGTATTGGACACGAAATCGTACGCTGGGACTTCTGTGAGGATCACAAAATCGGTTTCTGACATGGTAGTCTCCTATTGGATTACACGTAACTACCTCTCGTCCAAATTTCTGATACCCGTCTTTTATAACATTTTATTTATAAATTCATTGGGTTCTAACTCGATGAGCGTCAGGGAAGTTATTAGAATAACGGTTAGTTCTCGTGTTTTCTCCTTCTCGCGTCCCTCGCGAAAGGAGTAACCTTTTTATCGTTGACGCCGACTGACGTCATTATCCGTTCGCCCAATTCGTCCAAACCCTGCGTTCATCCTGATATACCCATTTCCCTAGTAATTTTTATGATGTTAACTACACTGCGGATTTCTGACATCTCTTTCTCCCCTGGCTCCCCAACGAGGTGACATCTTCATTCCATGATCATTGAGATAATCTTGGACGATTTACATGGAACAAACTAGCAACTATTCCATCAACAGTTAATTCTTAATTTTCGCTTTCAAGAACTCCGAATTAGAAGACTGCCAAATGAAGTAGACGACCCACAAAGTTACATATTACTCGTCTGCCTTAAATTTTACCTAATTTGTCTGATGAGATTTTTTGAACAGGTTCATGGTTTACATAACCTCCCTGAAGATAATCTTGATGTGGAATCGAATCGTTTCTCCATCACCGTTATACTTCTGTTAAGCTGGTGGCATATTTCAAGTATACTTATGCAGTCCAAGAAAATCTCCTCGGAAGCTTCTGAACCAATGCGTTCCGGCGTCTGTTAAGCATACAAACTCTTAGGTAACTCGCTTATAGGAGCATAATTACAACTTCAGCCATTTTTTAGTTCCGTGCATCTAATCATAAAAATTTCAGTTTCAAAGACGTACAAAACACATTGAATAAACGACATTCTCCCCTGCACACGACGAAACCTGCTGGCCAAGAAAAAATCGTGACTTAATTAGAATAAATAACAGATAATTTAAAAGTAAGCGAAGAGAATTATCTACCACCATTGAGGATACTGTAATTACGACAGACAACCAATGACGTTATTTCCTGGAAATCCAATGAATTCGAAAAGTTTTACGACCACCGAAGTGCTGTCTTTTGCATACTGTTATCTTCTCTGCTTGGCGATGAATATTAAACCATTTCGCTGCGAATGATAGATTTTATATCTACTTCTCAAATTTCAAAACCAATTTGCATAGTATGCGAAATTAACATGATATTGATTGACCAAGATGGAAGAAAACCACCACAAGGCCGAAATAAAGCTGCACACCAAGTTTGACAGTTCAAGTCCTTTCTTAATATGTGTGACCATGAAAAATATTTTTATCCGCTTCTCACCTATTAACATCGAAATCATGGGCAATACAAGAGATGGTTCACTTAATGTACGAGATGATTACTGGAGGGTGTCCTCGTCACTACTTCTGTAATTCTGGTGTATATAATGAATAGCTTGCGCTAATATCCCCAATAAATCTTGTGAAACCATATCAAACCGTGTCTGTTATTATATTTCTCATGTATCAATACTCTATATTTCATATTTTCTTCACGCTCTAATTGCAACGTACCATGATGTGAATTTCATGATGTTGAAAGTATCCGTCATCTTTTCCTATTTCGTTATATAATTCACCAAAATACATCTTCTACCGAACGAATATGAACGGAATCTCCATGTGGAAAGTGTCGTTGTGTTTTATACATACGAGTCGTTCTTGATGCTATGACCTCCAACCCTTGTTAATGTTTGTCAACATAGTTGAGTGCATGAAAGTTGTCGTTTTTGTCATTTGGTGTCGTGCTCTTTACCCCACTCCCCCCTTGCTTTTTAGCAGGTAAAGGTACAAATCTAGTTGTCCAGCCTTTTACGACTCCCATTTTTAAATTTTCCCGAAATCGAGTTCCTGGGAAGCTAAATTATAACAGGTTAGTTTCCCTCTTGATGTCCTTTGAAGAAGAGTTCGTTGATTTCTAAATTTTCCTAAAAATCTGATTTATGCAAAAGAGACTCACAGAATGGATAACCAACATCAAAAACCAGTTTTGCCTAATGGAAGCTAATTCAGTCAAATCTGAACATTTATTACATATGTTTACACTGTACATCAGATCTCCAGTTTCAAATTCATTTTAAAAGGGAAAAACTGTCTTCTAATAATTTTTGTTCTCTCAATGAATTTATTGGTCTTAGAACTAAAACTAATATTTATACTTCAAATCATCTATCTACACTAATATTTTGTAACCGACAGGACAGGTTTTACATCAAAGCTGAAGGTTAATAATTTGTCAGTAAATGCGAATTCTGGTGCCATAAAAAAATTGTACCTTTATATTATTTATATTATTAACATGTCATGTTTTGTATATCAATCATTGTTGTGCATAAATAATTCATAAGTTTTATCTTAAACCTAATGGTTGATGATTTATATACTTATGTTTGATTAGAATCTTTGCTTTCTTAATTAATGATCACGTGCGTTTATTTAAATATGTTTTTGTAGATCCATAACAGTAGACTGTATGTCCGACAGTTAGTAATGCTAATTGATATTAGATGCCGTAGAAATTACATATCTTTTACAGTAGCAAATATTCATGAGTTAAATTAGAAAGAAATTGTTAGAAATCCGATAGTACGAATTGCAAACATACAAAGCTACTTGCACCTTATTAGAATAGCAGAGAAAGAATTATAATTGTAAAAATTTGTTCTCATGCATCAACGTTGATACATACCATTGTAACTTTAGGAGAATAAATGCTGCCTCCATTGTCAATTTACTCAACAAATCTGATATTCCAAAAGTACGAAGGCCGCTTTTGTATGATAGGTTTTGTGTGGGTAAAATGTCCAGATTTTTTACACGTCAATAAATAATCTTCAAAAACGAATGAATAAAATCTTTTAATTACCCAATTTGTTCACTGTATTAACAGATTTTAAAAAATATGAATAGTTCGTGCACTTACGTGTATTTCGTTAATTCATTGCGTCATATTGTACGAATAACTATCCTTTCGGACTTTATTTGTCAAATTCATCAGAGAATGTTATATTTTGTAAGATATCGTTTATATTTACTTTGCCTTCCCAATCAAATTGCCCTGTTGAATATCAACATCAGACCAGCATTTTTGAACCTCAAACTGGCCAGGCCATTACTGGGCATAATTAAAATTGTGTGAGGAACTTTCAGCCTAATTTACGAGAATGCATTGCCTTTAACGTGACTATTGAAAACCACCTTGCCAAAACAACTGTTTAAGTAGCTGCCTCGATATCAAAACAACGAATCCTACACAGATAAAAGCTTCTTTTTGTCATTCGAAAAAGTTGAAGACATACCATATCACCAATAGTTCAGGCGTGATAATGGAGTATTTGCAAAACATTAAGTATGGGATCAGAATGACAAATGGCAGTTAGCTGAAATTAAGCCGTCCACTGGGTTGTTTGTCTTAAAGAATTGAGTCAGTAAATAAAGTGTGAATTATGCTCTAAATTCCCCATGTCTATTTAAAAAAAGAAATTTCCTATAGACATGGAAGACTCTGTAGCGTATCTTTTTCTTTTTTTTTAATTTTAAGACACTAATTTGTAAAATTTACGTAGGATGTTTTGACATGCTTCTCTAAATCAATCCCTGTAAACACAGAAAAATCCATAGAAATCTATATTTTTCATAACTAATTAGATGCTTTAGTAATAATCATTTACTAAATGTCCATTAATAAAGCTCTGTTCGTCATATTTCAATTCCTATTTCTCAATGCCAGATACAATAGCACGTAACATTTTTAATATGAGATACGAACATACCTCAGGTTTCTAACAAAAAATTTCAGTTAGTGAATATTAGTTTTGAAGTAAGTGCTAATGTCGTTCATTAATTATATTGAACCCAAAAGATACTAAAAGATATTTTTGAACGGAAAAAAAAATTAACACAACTATTCATTGCTGTTTCACATTTAGACCTATGTAGCCAACATTTACATACTATCTCTCGTGGTAAAATAAGGCCAGCGATATAGTAACTGGGTCGTCTCTTCATTTGGAGTTCTATTCGGAGTTCTTGAAAGGAAAAAGAATTAACTGTCGTGGACAGGCTGGTTCCAGTAATGTCCC
>CAJDSM010072299.1:792-11333 GCA_903981925.1 Ostrea lurida
CTTGCCACAGCTAAGTTCACCTCCATCAAAGCGTGGAAGTAGGTGGAAAATCGACCTCTGTCTGAGAAACCAATCCCAATTCCTGTTCCACTCACTAAAGTTCCTGAAGGCCACCTGTTAAGAGAATACTGAAGCATTAACTTTGAAAATCACAAACTCTGAATTTTGACCAAAAAAGAACGTTTTGTGGAAAAGTTTCAGAGCACAAATAGTGCACCATTAATATGAGATCCTGTTTTCTTTGGCATAACAACAATGGCAAAAAAAGAGCATTTTGTGGGAAAAGGTTCAGAGCACTAATAATGCATCATGAATACAAAATCCTTTGGCATGACAACAATGACATGCAGTTCTGTTTGACACAACTTTCCAAACTGACCTTTTGGCTCCTCCTCGTACAGCCGGCGGAGCTCGACCTGGAGCTGTACCAGCAGCCCCGTGGAGGGTTGAGGTGGGGATTGAGGGTGGGGAGCTTGCTGCTGTTACCCCCTCACTGTAGTGTAAGATCCTCAGAGACTGGCCAGCAAGTGAAACAGGTACTCCTTTGATGATGGCCGGCGAGTTTGTCATCCATAAGTGTCTAGAAGTAGAGAAGTAGTGACGTGTAAAAATATCAAGCAGGTATCCTAGAAACATCACACAATGTGAATGATGCCTTCACACTTATAAAGCATTAGCATAGGTCCACATAAAATGAAATTCAATTCTACAGAAAATCCTGACCAGACTGATTACCGACATCACTGTACCATACAGACTGTCACACTGACCAGACTGATGTACCGACATCACTGTACCATACAAACTGTCACACTGACACTGTTACACCTACCTGCAGAGTAGCTCAATCATGTGTTTGAACACGGGGGAGTGATTACGATATTATCCACGCTCCACAGACTGTCATGGCAGTCCTTATTTTCTGAATGTCAGTGGCTGTCGGCCATCTTGGAACTTTTCTCGGGAGCCACAACTCTTCGTCCCGCAGCCATACTTCTCGTTTATAAGTGTCTCTATGTACGCCACCGCCAACAGAAACTGTGGGGGCAGTGCAGATGGTCAGGATGACCCTGGGGGTGGGGAGACGCCCAGGCGGATGTGTACCCTGTCTGTGGGGATGATAGCTGGTGTGTACTGTTCGTTCTGGTTGCTGGTGAGGTGGTGTCCCGGGGGTAGGAAATAACCTCGAGTTTAGCAGCGCTTCCGGTCTTTTTAACTCTTTGTCCTGAATAGGAAAACACTCTGGCCCACGGAGACTTGTAAAGCGAAGTGCTGAACAAGAAAAAGAGAAATTGTTGTACGATATCCATATCAATTTGTCAGTTATACAGAAATAAATATGCAAGTAATAAAACTTCAGGTTTGGTACCAAACCAGTCAGGAGTCCAATTACACAACGTTTTGGACTGCACTACATCTTGATTACACAAGACAGTAGTGTTTGTATACTTACTCTTTCTTGGTAGCTTTAAGGATCAGTCTGACAGACACTACCAGGCAACCTGCTCCTGGGAAGTGGAGATCCGTGTTGACCTTGACCTCTGTTACAGGAAATTCTTCATAAGGGAACATCTCAGGAGCAGTCTGTGGTAAACACATTTCTCATTTACTTCTGATATCACAGTTATTATTCATGTATTGTCTTAGATGTTCATTTTGGTAGTTTCCATCAAAATTTATTTTGCATATTGAAAAGAATGTACAAAAGTCAATGACAAAAAGCATAGATGGAAAATTTAAATACAAATCTACTATGACGCAATGCCAAATTAAAATTAAACATAATAAACAGATTAATTTTCAACTAAAATATTTTTGTGAAAACAGAATTACCTGAAAGCATAGACAGATCTGGGCCGTCAGTTCAATCAGGTAATCTTCCCCCTGATTGGCCGCTCTGGCGATCGCTACAGCCAGCTCCCTTTTTTAATTTGTCCTCATCTTTTGTACAATATCTTTGTAAGGGAACACATATGATTGGCTAAGCACTGGTTTAATGACGATGCAGTTGTTAGGGACGTTGCCATGACGTACCGTGGGCCTGAGGAGGACACAGAAGCTCATTGGAAAAAGCTGAAGGTTCTCAATGTCCAACTGCTGGAGTAAAGCGGCACTAGACGGCCATCCCGACCCCAGACTGCCGAACAGGTCACAATGTCCATGGCCGGAGAGTTACAGTGGTCAATCAGTTTCAGAAGGGCCGTTCTACAGTACATTTGGCCAACACTGACTCACAATTTAGCAGCTCTCTAAAAAGAATTTGTATATCAGTTAATTTTTCAACCTGGTAATAAACAAGGGATTTAAATTAGTTTCAACACGAGCATTTCTTTAATGATTTGTTAACACTGCATTCAGTTATCATCTTTTAACAAGATTCACATTTACTGTCTCAAGCTCACTTCAAAGAAATTAGTTAAAGTGGACAGAGCCATATTACGTAACATAGTACCGTATATACTCGCCTATTTATGAGATCATTTTGAAGGATTTTGCCATTGACCTGCCTATAAGCTGGTACAACTTTTACCAGAATCGGTTGACAATTCAAACAAAGTTCTACACTGATTTTGCCCGTTCCAAAAAATATTTTGAGGAATGGTGCCGGTATTTAATTATTCTTTCTCCAAAAATCAATATCATATCAATTTTTCTTTAGCAGCCGAAACGAATACCAAAAATTGATATTCGAATATTCGGAACTACTATTCTATCGTATTCGAATATTCGTCAACATCATAAATGTAGTAAATGTATAATTCTTCATGAAAATATTACAGGTCTGTCATTTATAAATCACAGGACTGCTTTGGTATGTTTTAGTAACCTAAAATATCGATATAGTTATCGACATTAAAAATTGTCAATTGTGTTAAGATAAATATATAGAATTATTTTAATCAAATGTTAATTAAAAGAAAATGGAAAATAATTGAGCACTGAGCAGTTTAGCATATTACAAAGCAAAGACGTTCGTATTCGCTCCCAGTGGTATAATAGCATGTTATATGCTATAAGAATCAACTCAGAATTGGCCAGTTTCTAGGACGTTGATCGTTAAATAAAAAACAAAAAAAAATAAAAAAATAAATAATAATAAAATAAATAAAAGAGTTGCTGCTAGACCGTAGGGGTTTATTCTAAGAATAAAATTGCAAGTGATGTGCCTGGTAAGTAGAATTTAACAAAAGATTGTGGCGAGTTATACCTTTTAATAGTTGTTACTGAAGATTTTTTTTTTAAAAGTTATTGTACGTCTCGTGCTTGTACCGAGTTCTGTTTCACAGCATTTTGTACGGGTATTAGAAATGTGACCGAATATTCGAATACTAAATATCCATTCGAATATTCGCTATTTTACTATTCATTCGCAAATATTCGAACATTCGTTTCAGCGCTAATTTTCTTATCCTTTACCTGTGTTTTAATAATATTTTTATATTTTTATGTCCAGAACTAATTTGTCTGGACGATGATCTTGATAATCTTCATAGTTGTTTTCAAAATGGTACATTGATGATTTACCGACCAGAAAAAATTGATCTCCCTAGGACTCGCCTATAAAGTCGGACATAGACTTTTGGACCAAAATTTTACTCCCCACAATTCTGACTGAATAGGCGAGTATATACGCGTAGTGTTGATTAAACTTGTGGATCTTTCTGTGTTGTTTTACCTTGTGAATGAAGATGTTTGACGTGGTTCCAGTATCTGTCCCCCTGTGATGCTGGACTTTCTCAGTCCCTGGGGTGGCCTTCTCCAACAGCCGATGGGCGGTACAGATGCACGAGAGGACACCCTCACTTCTCAAGTAAACCTCCACTTGTACAATCTCATTGGACTGAAATGGAATCCATATCAAATTGATGATCATCTGTTTTAGAATATCTAAATCACATTTAACTTCAGGAAAGGTGGATTCAGTGGTTTGCTTGGATAAAAACTTTTCATTTGTACCATTATTAAACCATATGACAATTGTACATATATATAGACTAAGAGGATACAGAAATCATATTTATTACTATAGATTCCCTAAATCATCCAATGGTACCTTTAGTTGCTCATCAATGATGTAGTACTGTTTGCAATGGTTGTACAAGTCTTTGCCCCTAGGACCATTAGACTCATAAATCCAGTTTAGGAATTATCTGCTACCAGAACTTACGTTGCCACATCGAGCACATTTCCCGTCAGACCAAACGTCTTAGAGCATGCTCCGGACGGCGAACTTGGGGAGGACTTTGGTGCCGGCCGTGGAGGTTTCTGCGGTGTTCCTGATCACCACGGTGGTTCCCTTCCTCACTCGCTCGATGTTGTGTAAACTTGGCCAGGTCCTCCTTAATTTCTCTATGGTGGGCAGGTGAGTGGTCTCGCGGCAATACCGCCATTTTCCTCGTATAAAAACTCCACGGTTTGCCGGGCAATATCTGTCATACCTGCAGGACACATACCAGTAACAAAATTGTCAAGAACAGCTTTATTATTGAACACTGAGAGGTCAATTTCACTGATAGCCAAAATTACATGTAAACTGAAACAATTTTACTGATTTTAAGAATTCTAAAGAATTTCAAAAATTTTGTTTCAATTGTTACAACCGTAATTGTTTGTTACTGATGTCAACCACTTGACAACATTTGATAACTTACATTCACTCTACATTCGTTGTTTTGTCTCTTAATTTTTTTTGGTCTCTAATTCATAAATGAGAACAAACTAACATGATTTAAAACAAACATAGGTAGCCTAATTGTAGAGCCCTCTAATCTGTTCCAGTCCATCTTTTCTCTCGGCTTCGTTTTCTGAACCTTCGCCTGATGACAGGGAACACTTTCTCTCCCAGGCCTTGACGAGAAGAGCGTAATGATCCTCCGATCCGCCGTCGGTCCTCGGACCGTCGTCCTCGTCCGATTCATCGTCCTGTATCACCGGTCCACGCTGGTCCGGACCAGTGTCACAAAGTTGTCATAGCAACTGAAGAGTTTGAAGCAAGACATTCCTCTGGTGTATACTGGGTAAAGAAAAAAGGCAGTACCATATAATCTGCACTTACATATAATCAACTGTAAGCAAAATAAGATTTGGTATTGAGTATCTATTTTGGTTGCACCCCCCCCCCAATCACATGGAGACGCTAGGGCTTTAGCAGTGAACTTCTAAACATTAGCTTTTCTGATGGAAATGAATGCTCCAAGTTATTTCCCTTTAAAAAAGTACATATCAATATTCAGGGCAATGTGCACAAAATGGCGAGGGGGGGGGAGGGGGAGTAATGAATTAGGCTTTACTTACCATTCTTGGTTTGGGGTATGGTAGCAGTTTTACATGGTGGTCCTTTCTGGGCTTTGATTTCGTCTATAACGCTAGCTTCTGGACTTGGCTGAGAACTGCCTTCGTTCTCCTGGTCTGATTGGGGTGGAACGGCAGGTGACAGAAGCTCTCACGGATCCTCCTCGTCAGGTTCATTGGCTGGTCCGCGCCCTCTTTGTGTTGTTGTCCTCAGCGAACGCAAATGGCCTCGTTCCAAAGTTCGCTCTGATTCTAGTGTTCTGAAAATGTACGAAAATTTATTTCTTTGATCCTATTATGTGCAAATGTTCCAGACAAATTTCTTTTTTGTTCATACAATACTGTATTGTGATTTATTCTGCGGGTCTGAAATTTGGCAATTTGCTGGCTAAAAGGGTATTGTGGGACTGCTGAGTGGGTGAGCAGATGAAGATGTAGTGTCCAGGGCAGACGACGAGAAGGAAGATGGAGCAGCGAGACTGGGAGGGGGTTTGAAGTAGTCCTCGTATCGCAGCTCTGNAATCATGAATACGAAATCCTTTGGGGCATGACAACGACACACAGTTCTGTTTGACACAACTTTCCAAACTGACCTTTTGTCTCCTCCTCGTACAGCCGGCGGAGCTCGATCTGCAGCTGTACCAGCAGCCCCGTGGAGGGGTTGAGGTGGGGATTGAGGGTGGGGAGCTTGCTGCTGTTACACCCCTCACTGTAGTGTAAGATCCTCAGAGACTGGGCCAGCAGGTGAAACAGGTACTCCTTGATGATGGCCGGTGCGTTTGTCATCCATAAGTGTCTAGAGGTAGAGAAGTAGTGACGTGTAATAAACATCAAGCAGTATCATAGAAACATCACACAATGTGCATGATGCCTTCATACTTATAAAGCATTACTATATGTCAACATAAAATTGAAAATTCAATTCTACANCATCATGAATACAAAATCCTTTGGCATGACAACAATGACATGCAGTTCTGTTTGACACAACTTTCCAAACTGACCTTTTGTCTCCTCCTCGTACAGCCGGCGGAGCTCGATCTGCAGCTGTACCAGCAGCCCCGTGGAGGGGTTGAGGTGGGGATTGAGGGTGGGGAGCTTGCTGCTGTTACACCCCTCACTGTAGTGTAAGATCCTCAGAGACTGGGCCAGCAAGTGAAACAGGTACTCCTTGATGATGGCCGGCGAGTTTGTCATCCATAAGTGTCTAGAAGTAGAGAAGTAGTGACGTGTAATAAATATCAAGCAGTATCCTAGAAACATCACACAATGTGAATGATGCCTTCACACTTATAAAGCATTAGCATAGGTCAACATAAAATTGAAAATTCAATTCTACAGAAAATCCTGACCAGACTGATGTACCGACATCACTGTATCATAACAGACCTGTCACACTGACCAGACTGATGTACCGACATCACTGTACCATACAAACTGTCACACTGACACTGTTACACCTACCTGCAGAAGTAGCTCAATCATGTGTTTGAACACGGGGGGAGTGATGACGATATTATCCACGCTCCACAGACTGTCGTGGCAGTCCTTATTCTGGAATGTCAGGTGGCTGTCGGCCATCTTGGAACTTTCTCGGGAGCCACAACTCTTCGTCCCACAGCCGTACTTCTCGTTTATAAGTGTCTCTATATACGCCACCGCCAACAGAAACTGTGGGGGCAGTGCATGGATGGTCAGGATGATCCCTGGGGGTGGGGAGACGCCCAGGCGGATGTGTACTCTGTCTGTGGGGATGATAGCTGGTGTGTACTGTTCGTTTTGGTTGCTGGTCGAGGTGGTGTCCCGGGGGTAGGAAATAACCTCGAGTTTAGCAGCGCTTCCGGTCTTTTTCACTCTTTGTCCTGAATAGGAAAACACTCTGGCCCACGGAGACTTGTAAAGGGAAGTGCTGAACAAAGAAAAAGAGAAATTGTTGTACGATATCCATCATCAATTTGTCAGTTATACAGAAATAAAATTAATATGCAAGTAATAAAACTTCAGGTTTGGTACCAAACCAGTCAGGAGTCCAATTACACAATGTTTTGGACTGCACTGCATCTTGATTACAGAAGACAGTAGTGTTTGTATACTTACTCTTTCTTGGTAGCTTTAGGATCAGTCTGACAGGACACTACCAGGCAACCTGCTCCTGGGAAGTGGAGATCCGTGTTGACCTTGACCTCTGTTACAGGAAATTCTTCGTAAGGGAACATCTCAGGAGCAGTCTGTGGTAAACACATTTCTCATTTACTTCTGATATCACAGTTATTATTCATGTATTGTCTTAGATGTTCATTTTGGTAGTTTCCATCAAATTTNAAGTTCTCATTTACTTCTGATGACACAGTGATCATTCATGTATTGTCTTTGATGTTCATTTTGGTAGTTTCCATCAAATTTATTTTGCATATTGAAAAGAATGTACAAAAAGTCAATTGACAAAAAGCATAGATGGAAAATTTAAATACAAATCTACTATGACGCAATGCCAAATTAAAATTAAACATAATAAACAGATTAATTTTCAACTAAAATATTTTTGTGAAAACAGAATTACCTGAAAGCATAGACAGATCTGGGCCGTCAGTTCAATCAGGTAATCTTCCCCCTGATTGGCCGCTCTGGCGATCGCTACAGCCAGCTCCCTTTTTAATTTGTCCTCATCTTTGTACAATATCTTTGTAAGGGAACACATATGATTGGCTAAGCACTGGTTTAATGACGATGCAGTTGTTAGGGACGTTGCCATGACGGTACCGTGGGCCTGAGGAGGACACAGAAGCTCATTGGATAAAAGCTGAAGGTTCTCAATGTCCAACTGCTGGAGTAAAGCGGCACTAGCGGCCATTCCCGACCCCAGACTGGCCGAACAGGTCACAATGTCCATGGCCGGAGAGTTACAGTGGTCAATCAGTTTCAGAAGGGCCGTTCTACAGTACATTTTGGCCAACACTGACTCACAATTTAGCAGCTCTCTAAAAAGAATTTGTATATCAGTTAATTTTTCAACCTGGTAATAAACAAGGGATTTAAATTAGTTTCAACACGAGCATTTCTTTAATGATTTGTTAACACTGCATTCAGTTATCATCTTTTAACAAAGATTCACATTTACTGTCTCAAGCTCACTTCAAAGAAATTAGTTAAAGTGGACATATCACATATTACGTAACATAGTACCGTATATACTCGCCTATTTATTGAGATCATTTTGAAGGATTTTGCCATTGACCTGCCTATAAGCTGGTACAACGTTTTACCAGAATCGGTTGACAATTCCAAATCAAAGTTATACACTGATTTTGCCCGTTCCAAAAAATATTTTGAGGAATGATGCCGGTATTTAATTATTCTTTCTCCAAAAATCAATATCATATCAATTTTCTTTAGAGCCGAAACGAATACCAAAAATTGATATTATTCGAATATCGGAACTAACTATTCTATTCGTATTCGAATATTCGTCAACATCATATAATGTAGTAAATGTATATTCTTCATAAAAATTTACAGGTCGTCATTTATAAATCACGAGGACTGCTTTTGGTCTGTTTTTAGTACCTAAATATGATATGTTTATCGACATTACAAAATGTCTAAATTGATGTTGATATAATAATAGAATTATTTTAATCAAAAATGTTAAATTTAAGATGGAATAATTGAAAGCACTGAGGCAAGTTTTAGCATATTACAAAGCAAAGACGTTCGTATTCGCTCCCAGGTGGTATACCACGCAGTACTATACTGCTATAAATCAACTCAGAATGGCCCAGTTTCTGGACGTTGATCTTTAAATAAAACAACAAAAAAAATAAAAAAAATAAATAAATAAAATACAATAAAGAGTTGCTGGCTAAACCCACACGTAGGCGGTCCTTATTCTAGAATAAAATTGCAAGTGATTGCGTTATAGGATAGAATTTAACATAAAGATGCGTGGCGAGTTAATCCTTGTTAATAGTTGGTTACATAACAGGATAGGTTTTTTTTTTAAAAGTAATTGTAACGTCTTCGTGCTTGTACCGAGTTTTTCTGTGGTTCAAAAGCAGCATTTTGTACAAGGGTATCAGAAATGTGACCGAATATTCGAATACTATAATCCATTCCGAATATTCGCTTATTTTACTATTCATAAAATTCGAAATATTCGAAACATTCGTTTCAGCTCATAATATATACTTATCCTTTACATGTGTTTATATAATATTTTTTATATTTTTATGTCCCAGAACTAAATTTGTTGGAAGATGACTATAAATCTTTCATAAGTTGATATATATCAAAAATTGGTACACATTGATGATTTATAACGAACCAGAAAATATTGATCTCCCTAGGACTATCGCCTATAGTCGGAACAATAGACTGTTGGACCAAATTTTACTCTACAAATCTGACTGAATAGGCGAGTTATATCGGTAGTAGTTGAATTAAACTTGTGGATTTTCATGTGTTGTTTACCTGTGAATGAAGATGTTTGACAGTGGTCCCAGTATCTGTCCCCCTGTGATGCTGGACTTTCTCAGTCCCTGGGGTAGGCTTCCAACATCTGGTAACCAGATCGCACGGGTACACCTACGGTTTCAAGTAACCTCACTTGTACAATCTCATTGGAGTGAATGGAATCCAATATCAAATTTGATGGATCATCTGTTTTTAGAATATCTAAATCACATTTACACTTCAGAAAGGTGGATTCAGTGGTTGCTGGATAAAAACTAATTTCATTTTGTACGCATTATACATATGTACAATTGTATATAATAGACTAAGAGGATCAAGTCATATTTATTACTATAGATTCCCTATACATCATCCAATGGTACCTTTAGTTGCTCATCAATGATGTAGTACTTGATTTGCAATGGTTGTACAAGTCTTTGCCCCTAGGACCATTATGACTCATAAATCCAGTTTAGGAATTATCTGCTACCAGTAACTTACATTGTCCACATCGAGCACATTTCCCGTCAGGCCAAACGTCTTGAGCATGCTCCGGACGGCGAACTTGGGGAGGACTGTGGTGCCGGCGGTGGAGGTTTCTGCGGTGTTCCTGATCACCACGGTGGTTCCCTTCCTCACTCGCTCGATTGTAAACTTGGCCAGGTCCTCCTTAATGTTCTCTATGGTGGGCAGGTGGAGGTCTCGCGGAATACCGCCATTTTCCTCGTATAAAAACTCCACGGTTTGCCGGGCAATATCTGTCATACCTGCAGGACACATACAGTACACAAAATTGTCAA
>CAJDSM010072307.1:2655-18021 GCA_903981925.1 Ostrea lurida
TAGAACATTATAACAGAACATTAATGCATATTCATCACACTGAATATCAATGCATATTCATCACACAGAACATTAATGCATATTCATCACACAGAACATCAATGCATATTCATAACACAGAACATTAATGCAGCCATTTTCATAATACAGAACATTAATGCACATTCATAACACAGAACATTAATGCAGCCATATTCATAACACAGAACATTAATGCATATTCATAACAGATACATTACCTGGCTTCTCGCCTTCTCACTCTGTGAATTGGTTGCATTACGTCCATTCCCCCTCTGTTTTCTTCGCTTACTTGAATAGCGCTATCTGGTTGTTTTCTTTCGCCTGGCTTGGCCGTGTTCATGCTGCTATCCTTCCTAGAAATCGGAGCATTCTTCCTCCAGCCACCTCTTTCATTTTGATTTGAAACTTCAGCATTCCTAACAGAGGATAATAATCTCAATCGAGGGGCCAACATCCCATCTCTTTGTCCTGATAATTTCTCCATCCATTTGTGTGGACCAGGAGAGTAAGAGTGATCCCGAATTTCAGCAAATGTCTACTAAATTGGCGCAAAGACCGAGCCAAGAATACGTCCGAGTAGGTCTTTGAGCGATTTCATATTTAGTATCGGATTAAATATATTATTTACAGGGTTGTATGATTGTAAGTCACCGAGTTCAACGATTTCTTTAATAGCATTAAGCTAACACCAGTTTGAAATCGAGGAAAGAATATGCACTTTAGCGCGCCCTCCATCTCTGAGCTTGCTATCCCGCTGCTGGTTAAGACACTGCCTAGCTAAATAATACTGACTCACGTGAGTATCGAGAACGAATCCTATATGAAGATTCACTCACTAGACATCGAGTCATTAATCTTACTCCTGCGGATCACAAGACCGCGTATAAACGATCATGGTAAGACTGATCACCCTTATAAAAATCAACTACGAGAGTGAGTCCTTACGTACTCTCTGGGCTAGCTCATATTGCCTCCTTGATTTGATGACACAGGGTAGAGATATCTACTTCTGAGAGAAAGATAGACTCACGTGGAATTTGACAATACCGATATTTGCCTTCCTGTCACGCTAGCTTGTCAGACCACGAGATAAGATCAAGATCAGCACAAAAACAATGATAGGGCACGCCTAGTTTCCTCTTGCGCAGCTGCCTGGCTTTATTTGAGCAATTGAGCTGAGTCAAGATATACACAACGTGATTACAAGAAAACACAATGACGAATGTCCCTATCTCCTAGTGCTTGTCCAGATTCAAGACAGTACTTGATCGAATCCGACTGTCGATGTCGAATCGCCTGTCTCTGGCTTTTACGATCTTTGGAGAATATTCAACACTGAGCTATTATGTGTGCAAACTGAGTTCATATGAACACATACAAACCTGGAACAGTCCTACTTGGGCTGCCCACGAATCTGTCCTTGATGTATTCGTTTAAGTAACGATATCACACGGGACTGAATTATATGGAAGATCGGAATCGTTAGAAGGCCTAGCGCGAAGTATTACATCTGCCGCTTGCTAGCCTGGATAGATAACACAATGCCGAGATAAACGAGATAAACAATAAAAGCTCACCCTGCTTAAATTCTTGCTCAGTCACGAATCTGAGGTAAGCATTTTGTTTCATCTAGGATTACTACAAGACAAGCAATGACACGCGCGAAACACTCCATCGCCATCTCATCCGTGTAGTCTTGTTTACGAGTATCTTAGTTAAGACTGGTAAGACATATCAACTGGAGAGCATGAGAATTTTATACACGGTTGAACTCCCGATCCCGTATGCTGTATCTGAAGCCAAAGTATTCACTCGCTAGCATACCAGAGTGTTGCGGCGAATGAGCATTCGAGAGACACAGTTGTTACTGAGCTCACACTAACAAATTGCGTGCATAAAGCTAGAAGGACGCGCCTCATAGGTCATGTCGCTTCCGAGAGATTCCTAAGGCCTATTGGAATTTACAAACCATGATTTTTTAAAATCGTCTCAGAAAGGCAACTGCAAACTGGCAGTATACAAAAAGGCGAAGGGCCAAACATTGTGTCAAACGTAATCATAATTCCAAAAAACATATAGCAAAATCGAGTGGTAGGGCAAGCACGGAGCGGCGTCGCGACAGAAATAGCTAGAAAAGGCATGGACCAAGGTCCAGGGGCCTCGACTCTGGGTGCTGTTGAGGCAGCTAAGCACGCTCTGCTGACGGCGGTCACACGCCGCAAGGTGAGGGCCCTTAGTCAGAAATAAAGTAAAGCTGGGATTCGACGCGTGAGTATCAAATCTAGTACGGCGAAAATGACAGTGCTACAACAGGGTATGAAAACACAATGCAGTCAACATATGACTTATGAAATTTCATTGATATCTTCGATTAGTCGGGTTCGCAAGACACACATGGTTTTCTATATTAGCGCGAGGTTCTCTATGAATTATTTGGCGATAATATATTTTGTGATAGTACATTATTACTAAAAATACGAGATTTTATACGTTATAATAAGGGGGTTCCCATCCATTACAGGGGATCCCTGTAGCGCCCTCTTTCAGTGCTACTTACACCTCCACACACCTCCTACCCTAGGACCACATTATTGATACTCTGTCCACTAGCCTGGGTGACCGATCCTCGCTGCTCAGCACAGCATCACCATCTTTTTTGTTATAGTGCTTGAGTTCATTACATTGGCTCCTCTCCCCCACCCTTAGCTTATAAATAGGTAGATCTTCAGCAGGGATTAGTGGTCATTAGCAGGTCCGGGGCTTCTTATCGCCGTTATCGTACACTCCCATACTCTTGCGCCCCTGGTGGCAGATTTACCCTGATATGGCAGTCTACCAAGATCATCCAAGTAAGCACTATCAAGCCATTTAATAGTCCCACCCATTGAGGTTTATTGACACCCATTGGCCTGGTCACATCTTTTTACCCCTTTTCCTCAGTTACCACTTCCGTACGCACTGCTAATCTCACATCCCCTGGCTATGTCGCAAGGAACTTCTGCAGTCCCCCCACTTATTTTCTCAGTATTTTACCCTTGCTATAATTGAAATCTCACGGCTATCTCGCACTTTTTCTCCAAGGGTGATTAGTTGGTATAAGTTTCTCATTAATTCAGCATACAAGTCACCTGTACACATGACTTTTTTTCTCTCCACATCCCCACTCTCCTATCAGGTCTACCACTCCTAAGACCAACATATCCACGTATTGATCTGACATTAACACAGTTCACTCCACGTACCATCATCTCTCTCCACACAACGTTCTATAATCTACTTAATCCTCCAACTCACTCTTCCCACTTCTCTTCGTAAACTCCAGATCTGATTCACCACACACACAGCTTCTCCACACTAGCAACTTTACACCCGTTAATATCACTGAGCCTACATCCATCACTCTCCTATATCATAGGTACACACACGCACGCCATGACTTCTTGACTCTCCAATCCACTCTCTCTTTCTGCACTTCAGCATAACTACGTCACCCTACTGATTCATTCATCCATGCGCACACTCTCACACTCCGCGTAACATCCCCACATCACATCTTCTCACAATTTCCTTATTACCAGTACAAACCTACTCCAATTTACCTTAAGATTATCTCTCATATTATAACTCTCAGCCTTATTATCTCTCCCATCCCACTCTCCCTATTCGTCCCTCAGTGCTGACACAGCGCATATATTTCGCGCCTAACTAAAAGGAAAATGCTCTACAACTATTTAGGTCTCCGCACGACTAACAATCAGCTCTTAATCTTCCACTCTCATATCGTCAGCTATAACACATCGCGCAGTATTTCCACTCTCTCGGCACACAACTTCACCTCACTCATGCCCCTCACCACTATTCTATTATCATATACGTGTAACTACATCTATTCCGCTCCTGTGATATAACCCATTCCCATCCACCACTGTTTTGAGTACCATAACATCCATAACCCATGTGTAGCCAATTTCATAATATCTGTTTCTAGGTAATTGGAACATAAACATGCTCAATGAGTTCTAAAGGTTCCATTCTCACAACACTGTTACACAGTTCACATTTACCACCTTACCCCTTTACTCACAAGAAATACACAGGGTTGACCATATTTTCATACTAGTCTAGTAACACACTTCAATTTGACTTGACTAGCGCCATCTCTTAAACCGCAACCTCTATCACATCAACAAGATATGATCCATTGAGATAGGATTTCTCGCGAGTGTCGCCTACCCTTACCTACATTTCTCTCCGTCTCCAAGCAATCTTCATTGGGGTGCGCTCACCTGCTATTCTGTATGCGTATATAACTCATGATATATCTCGTATTCCATTGAATCTATGGGTGTGCGAGAGGTGCTCACATAAGGTGTCATACGAAACTTACCCATCACTTTTCTTGTCATCAAGGATACTTTCATACAGTAAATCATCCAATTCTCATCAAATATTCCCAAGATCTGTCAGCACTTCATTCTGCATTCACCAATGGCATTCTATCCGGTACATAGAAATCTCTACCCATCTCATCATTATATTCGCGATCAATTTCCCTTATCTAAATAACCACTATCTCAAACACGAATTCCAGCTGCAAAGTTAGTCTTTATTGGCGCACCTCACCTCCACCCATACATCCTAATATATGACATCCATAGATCGACATCATTGATCAAAGGACAGTAGCACCTTTGTTTGGCAAATATATCCTCAACTCATCTTAATCATCTCTTGACATATCCTAGCTATTACAAAACTTTCTTCCCACTCTTCTGTGCTATAATTGTTCACCCACTTACTCCCATTATCCATACGTGTCCCGAGACACTATAAATACTTCAAGTATTAATTGCGTCGCGAATAATCGTACCTGCTCATATCCGATAAATTAAATTTTTTCTAAATACATCCTATTCTGGACAATCAATACCCTAATTCTGAGTACTGGCGAACTTTTTCGTATATGTACTATACCTACTCACATTCTGATTATAATCATAATCAATCCTGCTGCTCAAATCTCTCTAACTACCTCACGAGTGAGTGATATTCAAGAGAATCTGCATCCTCACATACACACGATTCAGACACACTTATACACGTAGCTTATAACTATACTTCACCGAACTATATATCATAGCACTTCACATTCGAAGATCCTAATTCTCTCTTGATATCACACTCCCTCCTATTCTATCACATACAAATACTTTTACTTCGTAAAATTCCTACGATTTCTCCTAGACACCGACATTAAAAGGAGCTGCTACCTAGTCACTACAGACGTAATCTGTAATGTGTCATCTCCCTGACATGGATGGCTGCTCCCTCCATTGATGATGTCCCCTTTGATTCTTAATAGTGGATACCAGAGACACAAACACAAAATCAACACAAAACCAACGAATGTAACTACTTGTGAGTAACTCACAAAGGAAACCCCTCCCCCCCCACATCTTTAAACATAATAATTTAAGAGACAAAATGTCTAAACCATGATAAAGCCTCAATGACAACCCATACATAATATGTTTTCGAGTATATTCATCCATTCAATGCGCTCAATGCGAAATTACATTATACATGTACAAATTCGTACAACGATAACAATTCATGCACAACACATCGTGTCATAAAGATTACTTCGCAATCCCTCTTCTATTCCAAATATTTGCTCAAAATTGCTAAGCCAATCCTACCCACTTAAGTCAAATAAAATACCAACAAATTCAAGGGCAAAATCTTTACATAAAACCTGTCTACCATTGAATGCGATACAAGAGATACCAGATATTAAAAGAAAATCATGTTAATACCTCCCCTCTCATATTGACACACCCATAAAGCAGAATAATGGTATGCATACGTCAGAAAGAAAACAATGCGAAGTTATAGTCGTGGCGCATTACCTCATACTACAAAGTTTGTACCAGAGAATCTACAACACTTAGTCATGCATTCAAATATTTGTATCACATACAGTTCACCATGTGACGCACACTATCTACGAAATATATACTACAGAATGTTTATTCGCAAAGAGAACTCAAGCATTCTCACCGTATTGATAAGTAATCTCTCGAGAAAACCCAAAATAAAATTCTAAACAATAAAACATCACATTGTCAAAATTAATAAATATCCTCTTTGTCACAAGTCCACTAAGTTGCCTAAATTATTCGTCATATTTATCCCTCCAACTACAAATCTATCGATAATGTGTGCCTGCGAACAAATCGTCGCACAAGGTCTCAAGTCGGATCATTACTCTACATATTGCAAAATCTTCATCCTCTCATCGAAATAAATTTTCAACCCAATCCCCTCCATCTCCTCACTAACCCACTATTTTTCGAATTCAGAGGTGTGTTCCCAATATATTCACAACATAACAATATACATTATTATCCCTAACGAGTGCTCTAAGAGATACGCGCGTATTGGCTCATTCGCATTGTATGCTGTGTTCAGAAGAGTGGCTGGAGTGTGCGTCGGCCAAATAGTTTCAAAGATGGTGCGCAATTTAACTCGATTTACATTATGAGTGCTATACTTGCGAGATAATTCTCTTAATACATATCTCGAGTTTCACATTACCTCATTATAATTTAGTCAACCATGCTAATGCTGGCACCATCCTACGTCTCCCATCATTTTATATTCAGCTCAGAGATCTCTCATGCTATCTCATACGCCAAGTTTAATTATGGTGAATAAATCTGCCCATAATCTCATACACATTACCATATGTACAGACCAATTTGTCTCGCATGTGCTCATGAAAATTGTTACCACCTAATATTATTACATTCATACAAGAATATTCTTCATCCCACTAAATTTGTCTCATTCTCCAATATATGCTTGACACAGAGCATGCTCTCACAATTATTCCTCTCATCACATTCCAATATTAGAGTCCATTTCCTCACCTGCATGCCATTTTCCCCACCACACGGCAGGAGGAGGACAGGAGACGAGATCCTGTACAGTTGGAAGGATCCTTTCAGAAATCTCACCCTATATCTTTTATGCATCAACAAGTAATTTCTCAAATCAAAATAACCCATTAAGTTCCATTTAAATTACGTCAGTCGTGTCGTGCAATGCAATTGCATCTTCACACTAATGTTTTGGTTTCATCAAAAATGTAGTTGCGTGCCCATTGATTCAAATACTTAGTGCGTCCAATGTGATACCTCATCCTGCACGGAACATTAAGTGCTTGTGCATATATATCTATTCCAGCTTTTCTCAGTACTTACACTATTTTTTTCAATAAAGTCTTCCAATTTCTCAGTCAAATATTAAGATTATTCCCCCTGGTTTAACGAAAATAGACTTGCCAAATGGTTGCCATCTATCTTAATACCACCTATACCATGACTTACCAATATATGCTACGCATGTTTCCAGTTAAAATAACAGGTTATTGCCACCATTCCCCCCCACCCCCCCCACCACCTCAAAATTCTCCAATTCTCATCCCACCACACATATTTGTGCTACCAACATACTCCTCCTATATGCTTTTTACTTCTATTTTATATTCCACTCTAATTATACTCTCCATTCTCATCCTCCAACCTAATCTAATATCAACACCAATCTCCATGTGGCTCGATGCGAGCGAGTGATTGTGGTGATCAAAAGTGGTGCGCGTTGGTGCGCTGTCTCATGGCACACATCAACTTCACCGCCTGTTCCACTGTAGAAATGTCTCCATTCTCAGTGCCATAAAAATACCTTATTTGATGTAATGCAGAATATGCCTATCATTTCTGCTGCCACAGACATATACCAATCAAAAGGTTCTTCACCATTTTACCACATCACTTTTTTACCCCATGATTGTGTCCGGCATATTTCACTACGCTAAAATCTTCCTAATCTGCGATTTTATCAATATTTTGTCACACCAATTTACTCCCCAATTCCTCATTCACACGTACAATATGCTCCTCAAGACATCTGTGCCCTAGCTCATCTCTCGTGAGCTAATATTGTAGCGATAATTGTCCATCGTCAATCTTCTCATCCCCTTATATGTTCTCATTTCCATCCTATGTTACCATGCTATCCTCATTCCTCATCAAATAGTCTATCTCAAAATCTCCATTCTCATCCCACCATACAGTATTTCAAAATTCAAATTCCATTGTCTCCCTTTGACCTTAGCAAATACTACTGACTTCACACTTATGGGATTAGTTCCATTGTCTCCCAGTTGATACCATTGCATATACCCTGCTATGTGCATATCCCTCAAATGTCCTCATATTAACTCATCACCATTTACCCCTTACAGTGCATACAAATCGCCGATTTATCAGTCTATATCAATTGACCTCATGTGTATTCTATAAAAATCTTCCAGTCATTCTCTATGCGTACATATTTTATCAAAAAATCTCCAATTTTTCTCATGGTGATCCGCAAATATGCTTTCATAGATTACTCCTTTCCAATTCTCCCATCTAAAGCACTATCCCTTTTGCTAAATAAAATTCTTACATTCTCATTCTTAAGTAACTATTGATTCCTCATCACATCCCACTTGACAGGAGTTCTTCCTATTGTTGTCATTCCAGCATGGTTTCAAATATTATTCTCTCAAACTCTTCATGTCTTATATATTACTTTCAAGCATTCTTCCCATTGCTCGAATCTCCCAAAGTCATGTATTGTATTCAAAAATCCCTTCCATTGGCGTCGGCGAGAGAGTAGTTTATTCCCATATGTATTTCCATCTCTCCCATCTATTTAAAGTATTCGTATTTCGAGAATTGGTCCATTACATCTGCTCATTTGCATACCTAGTATTTTCGTGTCAAAAATCTCCACTCTTCGAGTCAGCATACCATACTTTCAAAATCTCCCATCTCTTTCGATACTCTCACAGTCAACTCCTCATCAATAAGAATCTCGTGCAATCTACTCAATTAACATCATATCCAATTTCTAAAATTGCTCACATGTGCATCATCACGAGTCATTGATCCAAAATATTGGCCAGTGTTTTGAATGCCTTTGGACCACCTATAATTGTTTTATGCCTCCGACTAACATTCGGACCTCACAGTTCTCATCAAATATTTCAAAAAATACTATCATCTGCGTCGTGGCCATCTTCAACATATGTAGGGAGATCTAACCGGCTTTACTCAGAATTATCCACCATTCCACTAGCCTGCATATCTCTTTCAGTATCCAATTTTATATTTTTCAACCATCGTGTCTCGCATTTCTCATGGCAGAAAATACTATCACAAAATCTGCCATCTCGTCAAATATTCAAGACTCATATTTGCTTGTTCTCATTGCTTTTGCGATTAAAATTAATAATTTTTGCAACAATTTCTTCGCACTCCTCGTACCATCCAATTATTTATTTTTCAGAGATTATTTCTGAAGCCGCTTTCTTCAGAATCCACATATATGTACAAATAATCTCCAGTGTGACATTCACATTTATTTTTCTTTATCAATATATAGTGCACCATTACGCATCAGCCTACTCATTCAATAATCTCACTTATTCGACATTCTGATGCACCTATATATTACATCTCATCCAACAATTCTTCAGAATATCACAATTTTGTCACTATCAAGTATATTCTTATATATTTACTAAATACTCTTCGATCACGTACATCTACATTATTTATATATCCAATAATCTCGCGCATATTTCTTCTATCACTAGATATTTGATACCAGAATCTCTATTACCTCAGTACAGCCTATCAATAGTTAATTGTTGCAAAATCTTAGCCCACCATCAGTCTTCTATTGCCTCAATGACATCAATTTCATTCATCGATAAATTACTGCTCTATCTCATTCATTCACAATTATAATTTTAACTCTCGAGATGCTAATCTCTATTCCACCCCATAACGACCCATCATTTTCCTTTCACAAATATTCCTCCAATTCCTCAATGCTATCGTCAATATCGGCCTTGTGATCCAAAGATATTTGCCTCCATTCCTACACATATTTAAAGATTAGTTATTTATCGAGAAATACTCCAATCTCTATTACACTTACATCCTCCAAATTTCCGAGGCACGTCATTCTCTCATCACACTACATTCAAAAGAGTTCTCCATTACCGTGCATTTCCAATATTATATTGCAGGGTTTCAAAACCTATTCTAATCAGTGTTTATTTCGCGGAGATCATAAACATGGCGTCTAACTCATAACACTAAACATATCCATCACTTACATTACCAAAATCTACGCAATATCTGCGATACCTACCACATTACGGTCGAGATATAATCTCACGCAGTGTACCTACGAGTTCCTGAGAGTATAGATACAGGAGGCTTCAAAATCTCACAACATTCTCGTTAGCATATATATGTTGTTCTAAAACCATCCGCATTTACTACATTTCAATTCCACCACTTATAAATTATCGAAAAAATATTAATCCATTCTCAGTAAATCTAATTAATTACGTTTTCCTAACATCATATAAATTCGCAACGTTCCATCAATCCTACATATTATGTACATTCCAAAATCTCCATGTGGACATCACATTATTACTTCAATGAATCATCCATTGTCATCAAATTATTACTGTTTGACCTGGTTATGTGCTGCATGGATTAAAGATACTCTCTCTCACATTACTTCATTTTCCACATTATTTCAAAAATCTGCCATTTTCTGAGTTCATTACATCATCACATTTTATAGATTAAATAAATGCCTTCGCATTCTCATCACATATTTGCAAAACTCTCGCATATTCTCTTGTCAATTATATACCATCTTTTTATCAAAATACTTGCGCATATCTCATCAAATATGGGTCTCAAATTCTTTTGCTTCATTAATCATTTTGTTCAAACATTGAACCTTCCAAGGAATGATTGTTCTCAGATTTTATCTAATTGACATCAGTAGATGTACAAAATGCTCCATTTTCTCATCACCATACTCTTTGTGAAAATCTTGCCAATTGACATTTCGAATTATGGCAGCCATGTATTTAGCTTGTGAGGGACCTGGATGATTATAAAGAGTCATCTAGTCGATGCTCTCATACATTGAGAGTAGGTTACGAGGATTTTTGCGAAAATTTGCGATCTCTTAATCATGCATGAGAGTTATTTCGTGAATTGCGAGCATTCTTATCGAGAAGCAGATATTGTTGTGGCGGCAAGTCTTCCAGTGTGACTCAGTAGCTTTGTATTTGCGAGAGTGGATGTTTGTTTTTGAGATTAGGGGTTTTTGATTGTTGATGAGGGATTTGACTGGATGAGCTCGAAGAGTATTTGCGATTTGCTCTTTGCAGTGTGCATAATGGCCAGTATTATTGTATCATATTAAGAGTAACTACACGGGCAGTATGCTCTTGATTTGGAGGGATTGGGAGTTTGTTGAGAATGAGGGCGATATTGATTGAGAGTATAGGAGTTTCAATAGTACTTTGCCAGTTCATCAATGAGGCGTAATAGTTTTCAATTTAATCGCACAGTGATGTCATTAAAAAACATAGGAGATGTCAGAATTAAATTGCTCCAAGTTTCAGGAGACAAGATTGAATTAGTAGAAGATTAATATTTACATTGACTCTTTTATTGAAAATATTCGCATATACTCATACCAGCGAACGATAATGAAGTTTTCGAGAGAAGATCATTACGCATTTTCTCCCGATTCAAGTTATACATATATTTTTAAAATCGTCTCATTAACTCCTTCTATCACAAGCTTCATTATTCAAGACATTTCATACTGCTTATTAGACTCATTATGAATTAATGTAGTCGACATAAATACTCCATCTTCGTTCGATCAAAGTGATTCGCAATGTTTTCAAAATCTGGCTCAATATATTTTCATCTATTTGAATACTATTGCATGTTTCCATATCATTATATAAGTCTGCATTTCTTACATGTGAGAGTTGAGAGTGCTATTTTATCATGAAGCTGGAATTATAGAATCTCACGTATTTCTCGGTAATGAAACAATATTCAGTTGACAGGAGATTTGTACCGAGAACCACTACTCATTTTTATATCATCACTATATTCCTCATTCATCAAAACTAATTCCAATTCTGCACTCCTAAAATTAGCCATTGCATATGTCAAAATCTCCATTCTCATACAAGTACTATCATACTACACACGTATATTCGTAGCTAAATAATTCTCGGCATATTTTATGAGTGCATATATATAATATTTAAAATATTTTTTACCATTTGCTTCCATCACAAAGTATTATTTCAAATAGATCTCATGCTTGCGATACACATATTGAAAAATGCTCCATTGCTCGTCAGGTTATAGCTTACTTCGAGATAAGTCTTCCGATTCACTTACTCATTAGAATATACCTCCTGTGTTTCGATAAATCTGCTCATATGCGTTCAGAGGTTGGTTTTTGCAAATATTATTTTTTGTGCCTAAAAATACTGTCCAGTAATACTGCACGGGTCATTTCTCAATCACATAGGTTCTATGTTTGTTAGCAAATCTTCATTCCCTATCGCTCAATCCCATTAGTACATATTTGATTTATTTTGTAGACTTATGTCGAAAGTGTACACGTCTTTTTGTTCTGGCATTCACCATATCATGTTTCACCTCAGAGAATTCGTGCTGCATAGTACTCTAGACACAATCGGTACTATTTTTACTCAGAGTTGGATATTCTCACCGGACCCAGGTAGGGCTTCCCATTGTTTTTTATCGTGTATTTACATCCTTAGCACAGGCCAGCCCTTAGGGTAGCCTTCCACATTTTCTTTAATCAGTGATTTCTACAGTCTAGCAGTGGGCCAAGCCCTAGGCTAAGGGCTTCCTCGTTTCGTTCTCACAGTGGCTATCTCCAGTCTACAGCAGCGGGCCACTAGGGAGGGCTTCATATGTTTCTTTTCATCCACAGTGGTATCTCTCCCAGCTACGAGCGCCCGACCCACTAGGGTAACGCATTTCACATTGGTTTCTTTATCAGTGTGATATCTACCAGTCTAAGCAAGCGGGCACAGACACTAGTTAGCGCTTTGCCTTGTTATATCAGTTGTGATATACAGCTCTCAAGCACGCGGGCAGACTCTAGGGTAGGCATTCACTTGTCTTCTTCTACATGTGATACTTCTACCAGTCTAAGCCACAGCGCCAGAACTAGGGTAAGCGGCACTTCAATTGTTTCTTTTCAGTGTGCATACTTTAAGTCTAAAAAGCACGCAAGAACCACCAGGGTAGCGGGCCTTCAATTGTTCTTATCCAGTGTGAACTATCACCCAGTCTACACAGCAGCGGACTAGGTGGCTTTCATTTTTCTTTGGACTCACTGTGTTAGCTTCCTGTTATCATCTGCAACGGTGACTTACCTAATCTCGTAACCATCTACTATGTCGCAACGCTCTGCATTTTTTGGTTTTCATTTCGTGCAGTCTGATAGGATAATCTCTCCCCTTGCCCAGTGACATGGAATTACAGACGCAGATGATGTTGGTCCCCTGATTGAGTATTTTTCGTCCTCTGTTATGGCTGAAGTTCACTCCCACATGAGCGGTGGCTGGGAGACTCCGAACGTTTATTCACATGACAGAGGTAGCACTGACACGCAGCCATGGCTAGCACACCGTAGCGCAGATCCACACATTCAGCGCACAGAAGGTGAATGACTAGCCATTCAACCAGATAAGACGCAGAAAAGCAGTATGTTCTGTGTAGATGCATTATTCTGTTGTTAAGAAATATGCATATCTCCTGTGTAATTAAATTGCATTAATGTTCTGTGTTATGGATAGCATTAAATGTTCTGTGTAATTAAAATATGCATTAAATGTTCTGTGTTATGATATCATTAAGTTTCACTTGTTATGGATATGGCATTATGTGCGTGTGTTACTGAATATGATTAATGTTCTGTGTTATGAATATGCATTTATGTTTCTGTGCTTATGTGATATCATAATGTTCTTGTATGAATATGCATTATGTTTCTGTTGTTGGTGATATGCATTAATGTCTGTATATAATATGCATGCAATGTTCTGTGTTATGTAATATGCATTAAGTTCTGTTTATGAATATGCATTAATGTCTGTGTTTCATGCGAATGAACAAGTTTTCAATACATGTACCTTTGTAATTAGTGTAAGATCTTGCTCTTACTTAATCAGAATTATAATTTTATTGCAGGTAAAGCCGGTTTGTAACCGCTGAATACAGATAAGATTCTGCCAGAAACCTCTTCTTATGCATGCATTTGAACATTTCCACAAACAATCTACACCTGGATGGATTTACAAAGTGTCTGATATTGAACAAGTGCTCTTACGGATACAATCAACAGCTACAAAAGCAATATATGCTACTTTGGGAGAGAGTTGTACAAAGGTCGATATTTGGAACAAGCTCTTACGGATAAATACAAAGCTACAAAAGGTAAGGTAATGCTACTTTGGGAAGAGTTTAAAAGTGTCTGATATTGGAACAATTGCTCTTAACACGAAAAATCAAACTAAAAATGTACATTAACTTTTGAAGAGCATTAGTTACTGCTTGTGTCTTCTGTTCCTATGTGTTTTCTCAAGCTCATAAATCGTAAACTTTCATCAAATTGATCCTAAATGGTCATAAATTTCTTTGGACAGGACTTTGATCAAGATTCAATTTGAAGATTCAATGTCAATCATATCCTAACTTCATTGAACAATATTTGACATCTACGATCTTTTGCCATGCACTTAAATAGAGAAAAAGTACGTGTTTCAACAGCTTTGAAACAAGTTTGATATAATATCACAAATTGTACATAGTCAAATGCTTTCAGTCACTGTTACTCAAAGACTTTTGCAGGCAATCACTCAAACATACCTTATTAATATGAAAAAATAAGGAAAACATTTTCGTTTACAACAATCTTCAACAGTTAATGATCATTGTGCAAGTAATTATAAAGAATTGATAGTTTGGAGATGCATTACCAACAGTTCTACTATATTCTTGTTTTGTTCCTAATTTTTGCAATTCTTTTTCACAGTTGAATAATCTTCATCAGAGATTGAAGGGATATAGTGGAAAGCTAGTTCTTGTTGCCGCGATATTGTCCTGTCACTCGATCCAAGGTATTTGCTTCTGATAACATTCTAATCTTATGTGGAAACCCCTAGAAGCAAAGTCTTTAAATGGATAGTATGCTCATTTTTGGTGATATTTTTTTTCTCACCCTAAAATCAATCTTATTCCTTCGATATAAAAAGATATATTGAATAAATTTTGCAACTTTGAAATCTGTATTCTCAAGAACTTACAATATGGAATTACCTTATAAAGTAAATTGAATTTTTGTCCG